>ML242647.1:0-46807 GCA_005239495.1 Nicotiana undulata | reverse complement strand
CAGGCAAAAGAGTTATGCAGATCACAGAGTTCGAGATTTGGCTTTCATGGTAGGAGACCAGGTGTTCCTTCGAGTGTCGCCTTTGAAAGGCGTGATGAGATTCGGAAAGAAGGGCAAGTTGAGCCCTAGGTATATTGGTCCATTTGAGGATTTGGACAAAGTGGGAGAGGTGGCCTACAGACTTGCCTTGCCACCACAATCAGCAGTACATCCAGTGTTTCAAGTATCCATGCTCCGAAAGTATATTGCAGATCCATCTCATGTTCTTGACTTCAACGGTGTCCAGTTGGACAAGGATCTGACTTATGAGGAGGAACCGGTAGCTATATTAGTTAGGCAGGTTCCTCAGTTGAGGTCGAAGAGTTATCCTTTGGTCTGTATTCAGTGGAGAGGTCAGCCTACCGAGGCAGCTACTTGGGAGTCCGAGTCCGATATGAGGAGTCATTATCCCCATCTTTTCTTAGACTCAGGTACTTTTCTATGTGCGTTCGAGGACGAATGTTTGTTTTAGAGGTGGAGATTGTGATGACCCAAAAGGTCATCCTAAGTAATTCCAGCTAAATCTGTGTTCCGAGGCCTCGAAAGCCTCCGTTAATCTCACCTCGATATGCGTGCGCAGCCCGGGCAGGTAGCCGGGAAACTTCCATGTGAAAATTTGATAAAAATGGGATTTTTGAATTGAATAAATGAATAAAGTTGACTTTGGTCAACATTTTTGGTAAACGGACCCGAACCCGTGATGTGACATTCGCGGAGGGTCCGTAGGAAAATATGGGACTTGGGCGTATGCCCGGAATCGAATTCCGAGGTCCCAAGCCCAAGAAATGAATTTTTAAAAAAAATTATTTTCTGAAATAATAAAGGAATTTGAAAATGAATAATTATGTGAAAACCATGTTACCGGGCCCGTATTCTGTTTCTGCCTGGAACAGGTTTATTATATGTTATTTGTCTTATCTGTGAAATTTGGTGTAAAACGGACTTGAAATGACGTGTTTCAGATCAAAAATGGGAAATTTAGAAGTTTATGAAGTTTGAGAAAATTCTATAGATTTTGGAGTTTAATTCATAGTTTTTGATGTATTTTGATGGTTTAATTATTTGAATAAGTCCGTAGGATGTTTATGAGGTTGTATGTGTAATTGGTTTTGAGCCCCGAGGGCTCGGGTGAGTTTCGGGGAGGCATCAGAGTGCAAAAAGTTAGAAAATCTGGTGTAATGTTGTTGGTTTCTGGTGTCTAGTGTTTTTCTTCTCTGTGATCGCAGCCCTTGCTCCGCGATCGCAGAGGTCTGTCCGGATCCCTTCCGCGATCGCATCCCTTCGACCCGCGATCGCATAGTATGACGTCCCAGTGTTCCGCGATCGCAAATCTCTTCCTGCGATCGCATAGGGTCAGCTAAGCTATGCTCCGCGATCGCGACTCCTTTTCTGCGATCGCAGTGAGTTAGGACCAGACTCTCCGTGATCGCGAACCTTTTCTTGCGTTCGCGATGAACAAAATCGCCCAGTTAATTCCTTAAGTCAAAAACAGAATACTATTACGGGATTATCACTTTTTCACCATCTTCTTCCTCTCCAAGACCCCATAGGCGATCCTCAAGCGAGTTTTCTTCCATAGCCACTTGGGTAAGTGATCCTAACTCTAATCTCTACCATTTTCCTTCATCAATCACTAGAATCTAGGGCTAAAATCATGAAATCAAGGTAGAAATTAGGGGTTTTTAGGTAGAGTTAGGTTATTGGGAATTTTGGGTGATTCAACCTCAATTTGGGGTCGAATCTTAAAACAAATCATATATTTTAACTCGTGGGGTTATGGGTGATCGGGTTTTGGTCTGAGCCTCGTGTTTGGACCAAGCAGGCCCGGGGTCGAATTTTAGTATTTTTTTAAGAATAGTAGAAAAATGTATAATTAGGCTCGGAATTGGTTTATTGAGTACTTATTCATATTAATAAATCCATTATGTCTAGATATTATCGATTCGAAGTTGGATTTGGGAGGGAAGGCTGTGATTGAGGCTTGACTTGCAGTTTTGGAGCCGAGGTAAGTGTTTGGCCTAACCTTAGCTTGAGGGATTAGGTATAGAGTCTTATTTGCTATGTGTAATTCATGTCCAACGTATAGGCGGGGTGACGAGTGCCTATATGTTGCGGTCAAGCATGCCCGTGAGTCAATTGTGATGAATCATACCGTGTTCTTAATATTCTCTGTACTATGAGTAATTGGTGATTTAGAAGTGATACCTTGATGTTGTTTCATGACATGGGGAATTATTGTGTTATTTGTTTCAGTTGAGGCTTTTACTGTTGAAACTGTATTTCTGATGCGAGGTTGGTTATAGCTGAGTCCCTTGCCGGGATAATAAAATTCTATTGAATATTTCCATACACTTGAGACTTCTTATTATTGATTTTCACAATATATTGTTGCTTTTATATTATTTATCGCTCGAGGGGACATGCCGTGCTTACTGTTTATTATTTATCACACGAGGGGACATGCCGTGTTGATTGTTTATTATTTATCGCACGAGGGGACATGCCGTGTTGATCGTTTATTATTTATTGCACGAGGAGACATGTCATGCTGAATGATTGTTGTTATTTATCACACGAGGGGACATGCCGTGTTGATCGTTTATTATTTATTGCACGAGGAGACATGTCATGCTGAATGATTGTTGTTATTTATCACACGAGGGGACATGCCGTGTTGATCGTATATTATTTATTGCACGAGGGGACATTCAGTGCCGAGTGTTACTATTTATGCATGAGGGGACATTCCGTGCCGAGTGAGTGTGAGATTATGCACGAGGGGACATGCCGTGCCTTTTTGCTGATCATTATCTGTCCTGAGGAGTTAAATTCTTGCTTTTACTTTTTACACTTCAGTAATTACCCTGTACTACTGTGCTAGCATTTTGTTGCCCCTTTTACCCCCAGCATGTTCTCCTTGTATCTGTCTTACTTTCTTATTTCCGTCGATATTTTCCTGTTATTATATAGAATTGTGCAGGTACGTATATTGTTGTCGGTCCTAGCCTCGTCACTACTTCGCCGAGGTTAGGCTCGAAACTTACTCAGTACATGGGGTCGGTTGTACTGATGCTACACCTGCACTTCTTTATGTTGTGAAGACTACGCAGCCGGACCCGGTGGTCACTGGCGGTCGGAGCATTCCATCAGTTCATACAGGAGACATAGAGGTAGACCCGCAGATGTTCGTGGGCCTTGGCGTCACCTTCTACCCTTCACTTTCAGCTATGTCTTATCTTATAGTTCAAAGACAGTCATATGTACTTATTTTCAGACCTTTGTTTTAGTAATCTCTTAGACAGTTTGTGAGTATGTGACACCATTTCTGGGATTTATATATGGGTTTTACTTCGAAGCTTGCTATGTTATTTTCTGGTAATTTGTTAACTTTCATGTTGTTAACTATAGCTGCCCTTGTCATCCTGTTCATTTTAGTTGTTAATGAGTTTTATTTAGTTCAAACATTGGCTTGTCTAGCGGTTTCAACGTTAGACGCAGTCATGGCCCGAAGGTGGGATTTCGGGTCGTGACAGTCTACTAACATGCATTAAATACCTGGGAAAATATACCGATGAGATGTTTCAGTTACCTTTGTTTCTTACGTCATGATGCTTACATCATGATGTATCGAGGTGAAGATTGAGGGCTCAAATAGTTTCTTGTCATTACTCCCTAGAAAATGAGGGAACTATCTGTATACCGTCAAAATTGGGCTTGCCCTTTTTGTATGATTAATCGAGATCGGGGCGTGTGTAACGACCCAGCCGGTCGTTCGTAGAATTTGCATTATAATTACTGTTACTGACTTGTTATAAGTTGGTTATATTGTTATTGATGTGTTAGAGTTGGTAGGCTTGAAATCAGAATGGTTGTGGTGAGAGTTTAGCCACTTAGTCTTTAAAAATAGCCTTAGAATTGAAAAGGTCAACTAAGAGTTGACTTATTGGTAAACGAACTCAGAATGTGGATTTTATGGCTCGGATAGCTTCGTTAGGTGATTTGGGACTTAGGAGTGTGTTCAGAATGATTTTATGATGTCTAGTGTAGAATTAGGCTTGAATTGGCGAAAGTTAGTTTTTGGCGACTTCTGGTCGGCAGTGGAAAATAGGCTATCAGAGTCGGAATGGAATTCTGATAGTTGGAACAGGTTTGTAATGTCATATTGGATATGTCTGCAAAATTTTAGGTCAATCGAAGTTGTTTTGGATAGTTTCGGCATCATTGGTGGATTTTTGAAATTCAAAGTTCTTAGGCTTGAATCCAATGTGATTTTGGTGTTTTGATGCTAGTTTTGGTGTGTCGAGGGTGAAATTAAGTTTGAATGATCATTTATGATGTGTTGGTATAATTGGTTGGGGTCCCGAGGGGCTCGGGATTGATTTCGGGTGGTTAACGGGCACTTTTTGACTTAGGAAGACTGCTGTTTTCATAGCTGAAATTCATTACTGCGATCGCGTAGGTATATATGCGATCGCGTAGGGTTAAATTAGGCCAGGGTAATTTGTTCAATGTGATCGCAGAGTATGGATTGCGATCGCGTAACACTGGAGGCCTGTTCAGTGCGATCGCGTGGGATAAGTCGCGATCGCGTAGAGTTAGACGGGGTGCGTGTGGGGGCTGGTCAGGTGTGCTTCGCAATCGCGTGGGTAGAGTCGCGATCGCGTACGTTCTGGTCCTAAGGAACTGCGATCGCGTGGCATATGTTGCGATCGTAGAGAGTATAATTAGGCAGCTGAGGAGTTACGCTTCGCGATCACGAAGTGGGTCCCGCGATCGCGATGAGTAAAGGCCTTGACAGTATGAAAATAAACCCTCCGCGACCATTAGACCTTTTAACACCATTTGTGAACGGGAATAAGCTTTTGAGGCGATTTTGAAGAGGGAAAATCAGTGTTCATCATAGAGGTAAGTATTTTGGACCTTAAAACTCGATTATAGGTGATTAAGGAACATAATCTCAGTGTTTAATTCATGAAAATCAATAAAAAAAGGTGGGGTTAGGACTTGAGATTATGAGACATTTAGGGGTCGATTTGAGGGGTAAAACGAACTCAAATTTAGAGTTCTTTATATGTACGGACTCATGAGATGACGAAGAATATTTTGGTATAAAAATTTCTGAAGTTCGAGACGCGGGCCCGGGGGTCGGGTTTTGACCGATTTCGGGGTTTGAGCTAAAATTGATATTTTTCAATTGGAATTCAGTCCTTAAGCATAACTTGATGATAAAAATCTGAACTTGGTAGATTTGGATCACTCGGGAGTTGATTCGAGAGGCAAGCGTATTGCGGAATAGTTTCCGGGCTAATTTGAGGTAAGTAATGTCTTTAAATGCTGTTCTGAGGGTATGAAACCCCGGACTCTGCACCCTTTCACGGGTTTTGGATTGCAAAGGTTGGAACTTTGGAAATATATTCCCTATTTAGGCAACTATTGAGTTGCGAAATCAATTATAAATCCTATGCTTAATAGTATTGATATATATTTGATATGTTTTGGGTTGTAAGCCATGTTTGGGTCCTAGTGCCGATTTGTTTACCCCTGGGGGGATATTTTACTATTTTCCTCACTGATATGTTATGATTTTCACTCAGTCTTTTCTTGATAATTGTTTTTACACTTAGTGTATTTTGATACTATTTCTTGAAAAATGAAACACTGTTTTGGGTCGAGAACCTGGTATATTTATGGCCTGAAGGGCAAGTTGAGAGTGTCTGACTGAGTGAGGCTGCGGGCCTATATTGTGAGGATGTTATGATATGAGTGAGGCTGCGGGCCTATATTGTGAGTGATTTATGCCATGATGTGGCTTGTTATAACGCTTGGGCTGTAGGAGCCCCTCCGGAGTCTGTACACACCCCCGGTGAGCGCAGGTACCTAATGAATGATGTTGCCCGCGGGGCTGATACTGAGTGATTGTGAGGTTGCCTGATGGGCTGATACTGAGTGATTGTGAGGTTGCCTGATGGGATGATACTGAGAGACTGTGAGGTTGTCTGATGGGCTGATACTAAGTGACTGTGAGGTTGCCTGATTGGCTGATACTGAGATTGTTATGAGAAATGATTATGGCCCGAGGGGCAGATTTATGATGATTTTATTGAGTTTTTGACTACGGTTCACTTCGTTTTTCAAACTGATTTTTACTGAGATATACTAAAATTATACTTGTTTCAAAGTATTTCTTGAAATTGGTTTTCGAACTTATGTATTTGATGAATACTTTATGGTGATTTGGTGTTTTTACTGTTTTTGTGAATTGGTGTATCTGTGCTATGTGTTTCGTATTTCTCAGACTGTGATTTATTTTCATTACCACTGAGTTGGCGTACTCATCATTACTCCCTACACCCCTGTGTGCAGATCCAGGTACTGGTTCGAAGCAGTAGTCATCTGAGTTTCATTCATCATCAGCTTTGGGATTTCGAGGTAGCTTCCCAGCGTCCGCAGCTTCTCCATTTCCCTTCCTTATTTAGTATTAGTATTTGATTCATAGACTTTATTTAAGACAATAGCATAGTTAGTTTATTTCGTAGATGCTCATGACATGTTGATTCCGGGTCTTGGGGACGGTTGTAGACTGTTAGCTTGATTGTTTTGTTTAAAGATTTCAAAATTTATATGCGTATTATGAATCGTTGAAAATAAATTGAGGTATTTGAAAAGAAAAATGTGAAAATTAGGAGTGTTGGCTAGCCTAGTTCCACGATAGGAGCCATCACGACCGGTTAGGATTTGGGGTCGTGACAGCGTAGTAGGCCACGGTACGAACCCATGTCATACCAGACCATGACATGAAGTTAGATTGCCAAGCTCGTGACTCAGGGACCGATCGAGATCGAGATCAGCCAAGCTCGAGACCAAGAGGGATAGAGATCGAGCAAGATCGAGGGAATCCTGCAGAGCCAAATAACGAACAACCAAGATATCAGCGATCGGGCGAGGATCACAGCGGAAATCTTGGCACGTATCAAGAAGAGGCCGATTAATCATCTAATCATAAGATTTCTTACTATATTTAGAATTGTACCATTAGTAGAACTCATCTACTATATAAAGGGCGTCTAATCATTTGTAAAGGCATCAGGTTCACTCTATTCAAAGCAATATACTACTTTTCTCTTAAGCTTTCAATACTCTATTGTCCTGCTCATATTTTCTAGTAGAATATCTACTTGGTTCGAGGGCGTCCTAGATCGAGGGCCAAGGATGCACATCGCATATGATTTGCTTCACTTTTCTTTACAGTCAATAATTAATATCAATTTCTGTATTTTCTCATTTTGTGCCAAGCGAAATCATGTATCCTTAAAACCACATATAAATTCAATTGTTATCCATTTTTAGTATAAACAAAGAGCAAACCTGGTAATCGTTTATGATGACCCAAAGGGTCATCCCGTATATTTCAAGCTAAATTTGGGTTCCGAAGTCGTAAGAACCTCCTTCTATCCCACCTCGTTTTGCGTGCACAGTCCGGGCGTGTAGTCGGGAAGCCGTTATGTGAAAAATTGATAAAATGGCAATTTTGGTATTGGAAATTATGATAAAGTTGACTTTGGTCGAAATTTTTGATAAACGGACTCGGACCCGTGATTTGACGGTCTCGGAGGATCCGTAGGAAAATATAGGACTTGGGCGTATGCCCGGAATCGAATTTTGAGGTCCCAAGTCCGAGAAATAATTTTCTAAAAGAAATTATTTTCTTAAAAATATAAAGGTTTTTGAAAGTGAAATGTTATGTGAAACCTGTAGTATCGGGCCCGTATTATGGTTCCGGAGCCCAGTACAGGTTCAATATGATTATATGTCTTGTCTGTAAAGTTTGGTAAGAAACAAAATCCATTTGACGTGATTCGGACCTAAAATGCAAAAGTTGATGTTTTAAAAAGTTTTAAGAATTTTTTATTGATTTTGAGGTTTAATTCGACGTTTATGATGTTATTTTGGTGATTTGATTACACGAATAAGTCCGTAGGATGACTTCGAGGTTTTGTGCACATTTGGGTTGGAGTTCCGAGGGCTCGGGTGAGTTTCGAGTAGGTCCAGGATGTTTTTAGGCTTAAAACAGGGCTGTTGCAGGTTCAGAGAAGTGTAGATCTCTGAACCCGCCAATGCGGTCCGCGATTGTCTTTGTGCAGTCCGCGGACGGGCCTTCGCGGCCGCAGTCGTCTTTGCGCGGTCCGCGGAAGGGCCTTCGCGGCCGCGGTCGTTTTGTGCGGTCCGCGGAAGGGCCTTCGAGGCCGCACTCCCTTTTTGTGCGGTAGACCCTGAGGGGGGTATATGTAAACGGAATTTTCAGTTATTTTTCATTTTTCAAAACCCTAAAAACATAAGAGGCGATTTTCCAAACACACTTTCTTCTCCAAAACATTAGTAAGTGATTTCTAACTCATTTTCTTTACTCCTTAACTTCTTTTTACAAGATTTCATCCTAGAATCTAGGGTTTTCATGGTGGAATTGGGAATTTTGGGTAAAGCCTAAGAATATTGAAATTTGGGGATTTAGACCTCTAATTGAGGTCGGATTCCAAAACGATATATATATTCGGGCTTGGGGGTGAATGGGTAATCGGTTTTTGGTCCGAATTTCGGGTTTGGACCGAGCGGGCCCGGGGTTGATTTTTGACTTTTTGGGGAAAACTTTAGAAAACTCAGTTCCATGCATTAGAATTGATTCATTTAGCATTTATTGATATAATTAAGTAACTTGTGGCTAGATACGACCGAGTTGGTGGTGGAAGCAAGAGGTAAATTGGTAGTTGAGGCTTGAATTGTGTTCGTGGCATCGAGGTAAGTGTTTGGCCTAACCTTAGCTTGAGGGAATATGTGTTGAGTCTTATTTGCTACGTGTTTATTCCATGTCCAATGTATAGGTGAGGTGATGAGTACCTATATATTGTGGTCAAGCATGCCCGTGAGTCGAATACGAGTAATTTATGTGATTTTCAATGAGGTTTATTGTGTTTAATATCAATTTGGCAGTTATTCATTTGAGGAAATTTCATGGTTGTAAATACTGTTGAGTATTTGATCGGTTGAGAAGTATTTTGTTAAATTATACACTTGTATAGGATTGGTTATAGCTGTGTCCCTTGCCGGGACAATATTATTTCCGTTGACTATTCCTTTGCATTTATGGTTTCTTATTGTTGATTTTCTTGCCAAATTGTTGTTTTTGATATTTATGCACGAGGGGACATTCCGTGCCATGTTTATGTTATTTATGTACGAGGAGAAATTCCGGACCATGTTTATGTTATTTATGCACGAGGGGACATTCCGTGCCGTGTTGATGATATTTATGCACGAGGGGACATTCCGTGCGTGATTGTGATGTGTTATGCACGAGGGGACATTCTGTGCCGTGTTGTGATACTTTAGCACGAGGGGACATGTCGTGTTGTTTCTTTTCACTTGTTTATTTCGTGTTGTTAACTCTCGTTATTATTTTTGATATTTAAATTGTTGCCTCGTTCTGTCATTTCAGTATTTGTTACCCCTTTTCCCCAGCATGTATTTCCCCCGATTATTGTACTTAACCGCTTACTTCCTGCCATTATTTCTGTTATATTTTATTTAAACTGCACAGGTGATATTACTTGTCGTATCCTAGCCTTGTCACTACTTCGCTGAGGTTAGGCTCGGCACTTACTCAATACATGGGGTCGGTTGTACTGATGCTACACCTGTACTTCTTTATGTTGTGCAGATTACGGTCCCGGACCCAGTGGATACTGATTGAGGAGGCTTCCTTCAGTCCACCAGGCGACACTGAGGTAGTCCTGCAAGCGTCCGCAGGCCTTAACGTCACCTCTTATCTCATTCTTTATTCTGTCTTTTCTTTGTATTTCGGAGACAGTAGTACTTGTTTATTCAGACCGTTGTTTTTAGTATTCTTAGATAGTTCGTGAAATTGTGGAACCGCTTTTTGGGAGTTGTATTACGGATTTTTGATAAATTATGCACTTAAGTTGATATATTTCATTTCTTCCGCACTTTATCTCTACTTGTTATTGTATTTCACTTTTAACTGCTTAAATAATAAAGGAAATAAGTTGTAATAACTGGTAACATTGGCTTGTCTAGCGAGTTCAACGTTAGATGCCATCACGGTCCCGACGGTGGGATTTCGGGTCGTGACAAGTTGGTATCAGAGTTCTAGGTTGCTTAGGTCTCACAATTCACGGACAAACTTGGTAGAGTCTGAGGGATCGGTACGGAGACGTCTGTACTTATCTCCCAGAGGTTGCAAAGTTAGGAATAACTTCACATCTCTTCTTCTCTATCGTGCGATTTGAATTCTAAATGCTAATTGAATTTTATTCCATTCTCTCACAGATGGCGAGAACGCGTGCTTCCTTATCTACTGATCAGCAACCCGATCCTTCAGTTGTAACACCTACGAGGGGCCGAGGACGAGGCTGAGGCAAGGGCAGGGCTCGGCCCAGAACAACATCCCTAGTGGAGGATCCTCAGGTAGAGTTTGCCGATGAGGTTCCTACTCAGACGGTTCCTGTTGGACCAGCTCAGGTCCCAGAGGGGTTCATTGCCACCCCGGTACTTCAGGATGCTCTGGTCCGCTTAGTAGACCTTATGGAGAGCGTGGATCAGGCCGGTCTACTTCCTACAGCACCAGTCGTGTCTCAGGCTGGGGGAGGGCCCCAGACTCCTGCCACCCGCACACCAGAGCAGTTAGCTTCTCAGTTCCAGACTCCAGCACCTCAGACAGCTGGAGTAGCTCAGCTGGGTATTGTGGCACAGGAAGTTGACGTAGCATCCATGTCTACCGATGCTTTATGGAGATTGGATCGGTTCACCAAGTTATTTCCGACTACTTTCCCTGGTGCACCATCAGAGGACCCCCAGGATTTCTTAGACCGTTGCTATGAGGTTCTTTGGAACATGGGGATTGTGGAGACCAATGGGGTCGATTATGCTACATTCCGTCTTTCTGGTACTGCCAAGACTTGGTGGAGGGATGTTTGCTTGACCAGGCTAGTTGGATCTTCTCCGTTGTCTTGAGCTTAGTTCTCCGAGTTGTTCTTGGAGAAGTTTCTACCATTTACCCTGAGAGAGCATCCTCGGAGGCAGTTTGAGCGTCTCCAGCAGGTCTCTATGACTGTTACACAGTATGAGACCAGGTTTATCACTTTGGCCCGACATGCTATCATGATACTCTCTACAGATCTAGAGAGGGTGAGGAGGTTTATTGAGGGGCTAGCTCAGCCTATTAGACTCCAGATGGCCAGAGAGATAGGTACTGATATTTCATTTCAGGAGGCGGCCAATGTGGCTAGGCGGATTGAGATGATCTTATCACAGGGGTGGTCAGGGGTCTGACAAGAGTCCTCGTCATTTTGGTCGATTCAGCGGTGCCTCATCTGGAGGCAGAGATTCTTTTGGCAGAGGGCATCCTCCTAGACCATTCCATTCGGCACTTCAGGTATCCCACAGTGCACCACTGCTTCAGAGCTTCCAGGGTGGTTATTCTAGTCGACAGGGACAGCTTTAGGGCCAGCAGTCTCAGCAGACGAGATCTTGTTTCACTTGTGGTGTTCCAGGGCACATTTACAGGTTTTGCCCCTAGCTTCTGGTGGTTCTTAGTGTCAGGGTTCCCGTGCTATGATTCCCGCACCAGGTGCACCCCCACCCCTTTAGACATCTAGGGGTGGAGGCCGTGGTGCCAAAGGTAGAGGCCAGACAGTTTGAGGTGGAGGACATGCTATGAGGGGTAGAGGTCAGGCTGCAGTAGCTCGACCTAGAGATGTTCAGATTGGTGGGGCTCAGCCCCGATGCTATGCTATTCCCGCCAGGCTCGAGGCTAAGGCCTCTGATGTAGTCATTACAGGTATGGTTTCAGTTTGCAACAGAGATGCTTTGGTTTTGTTTGATCTGGGGCCTACATTTTCTTTCGTGTCCTCATATTTTGCTCCTTATCTGATTATGCCCCGTGAATCTAGTTTTGGGGTTGAATTTTGAGTTTCTTTGTTGTTTTTCATGTTTCGGAAGTTCGAGCGAGTCCGTATCATGAATACAGACTTGTTGGTGTCTTTGAACAGGGTCACGAGGGGCTCGGGTGAGTTTCGGACCCCTCGGAGTTAATTCCAAAACACTAGAATTTTTCTATCTGGTTTTCTTCAGTGCGTTTGCAGGGAACAAGCTGCGATCGCACAAGAGGTTGGACCTAGGGTGGGAAAGTGACCTGTGCAATCGCAAAGGTCTATCCGCGATCGCACATGGTGTGCTTCGACTGTGCCCTTTTTGTTCTCCGCGATTGCAGCCCTCACCCCCGTGATCGCACAAGCTGCCTACCCCCCTGCCTGCTACTCTCTGCGATCTCCAGCCTTCAGATGCGATCGCACTATGCTTCCTGAGGGCCCTGGGCAATTGCCCTTTGCGAACGCATTAGCCCAGTTGCGATCGCATAGTACAAGCAGCTGGGCAGTGTATTTTAATACGGGACCCAACCCATTTTTCCTCCATTGTCATCTTCCTCCTTAAGGTTTTGAGAGCATATCAAGAGGGTGTTCCACCATTGTCATCAAGGTAAGTTAATTCCTTAGTTTTCATGATTTTAACATCAATTCCTAATGAAATTCCCTTCTAATTATCCTTAAAATTAATAGAAATTAATAGAAATTTAGGGATTTTGGGAAATTATGAATTACTCATTTTTGCCAAGAATTCTAGCAAGAACTTGCATAATTATGATCCTTAGACTCCGGGCAATTGATTCATTCAAGAATTTTCGATATCCGAACGTGTGGGCCGGGGGCCGAAATTCCAAAAACCTTCAAGAATGCTTGATTTTACGATTTCTGGTTAATTCTCCTTCTTGGAACTGAAATTTAATCAATTATACCATATTTGGCTAGTTGTGAGCCGTCGAGAGTAGATTTCGGAGATTCGGGTGCATCCTTGATCCGAGGGGTGATATCGTCACGAGGTGAGTCTCCTTTCTAACCTTGTAAGAGGGAACTATCCCCATAGGTATTCTATGTGTTGTATGTATTTGTTTTGGGGGCTACGCGCATACAACGTGACGAGAGTCCGTACGTAGCGACTACATGTGTTATGTCCGGGTAGTTTAGGACCACAACATGTCTTGTATTCTGCCTTGAAATGACTTCTTTGTTATAAATTCTTGCTTGATATATCATTGTTATTCCTGAGTATTTCATTGATTAAATATTTGGAAAGATCTGATAAGTGAAGTAGACTTGATGTTTTGTGTGCGCATGTTGTCGCTTTGCCATTTACATCCCGCGAGTGATATGTAAATCTTCCTTCACTCTTAGGGGAGCGGGCCGTACGCCACGACGGATTTTATAGTGCACTCTTGGTATGGGCCGGTCGATCCCTGGCAGTGCACCGGGATTTAATTTAGAATGCACTCTTGGTACGGGCCGGTCGATCCCCGGCAGTGCATGGACGAAGTTACACTATGATATGATTACATTGGTAGACGCACTCTTGGTACGGGCCAGTCGATCCCCAGCATTGCGTAGGCACGATTATTGTTAAGCATGCACTCTTGGTACGTGCCGGTCGTTCCCTGGCAGTGCATAGCTATTCTTCACTATGATATGATATGATTACATTGATAGACGCACTCTTGGTACGTGCCGTTCGATCCCCAGCAGTGCGTATGCATGATTATTGGTAGGCATGCACTCTTGGTACGGGCCGGTCGATCCCCGGCAGTGCATATCTATTCTTCCTTATGACTCCAGCCTGTTGTCTTATCCTTGTGTGCACATGACTATTCGGTGTTGTTTCCTGATTTATGATTTAAGGCAATATTGGGAAGAAGAGAAAGTGGAAATTGTCATTTGCTTTCAGTATTTACCTTAAAACCTTGTGTTTACTTCATTGTGATATATTGCTTACATGTCTACTGTTTTCCTTATATTCTGCTTTATTTTAACTGTTGGACCTTAGTGAGTATCGAGTCGACCTCTCGTCACTACTTCTTTGAGATTAGACGGGATACTCACTGGGTACATATTCATTTATGTACTCATGCTGCACTTTCTTTTCTTTTCTGTACTTGACTGTACAGGTCCGAAGGCTGGTACGTCTGATTATCAGGCCGATGCTAGATATTGATAGTGTGGTCATACTTCACGGTGAGCTGCTTTCCGGGCGACTTCCTAGCAGCACCCTGGAGTTTCTTTTGCTATATTCTCTGTCTATTTCATTCAGACTGAGACTCTGTGTATATTGTAGTCATTGTATATTCAGTAGTTGCCCATGACACTCGTGACACTAGTTCCTGGCACACACACAGTTTGTATTTTGGGTTTGGGCTTTGTATCTATATATGTGCTTCGGTTTGGCCCTGTGCCTTCATATTTTTATTATGTTTATGTCGTATCATGCTAGCATTATGTTAACTGTTTAAAATTGGTAATTTCCGACATGTTTAGATCAGACGGGCAAGGGGATATCATCTAGTGTTTTCTATATTGGCTTGCCTAACCCCGTTGTTGGGCGCCATCGTGACCCGAATTAGGATTTGGGTCGTGAAAACGTGGTATCAGAGCTTTAGGTTTACGTAGTCGCACGAGTCACAGGCAAACCTAGTAGAGTCTTGCGGATCGGTACGAAGATGTCTGTACTTATCTTCAGGAGGCTATAGGGTGTTAACAAACTCCTCCTTGTTCAGACCCCGTGCAATCTATGATGTACTCAAATTGTTCTTCTACTCTCTCACAGATGGTGAGTACGCGTGCTTCTCATGTTCCTGATCCAAAGGAGGCCGCTAGCCCCGCCACTCGAGGCCGTGGTAGGGGAAGGGGTAGGGCTCCTGTTCGAGGTAGAGGACGAGGGCGTCCCAGAGCTGTACCAGTTGCACCGCTTGAGGATCCTATTATCGAGGAGCATGATGAGTTGCCTCCTGTTGCTCCTACTCTAGCGGATTTTATGACGACGCTAGGCTTCCAGGAGGTCATGGGCCGCTTGTTTAGATTTATGGACACTATGTCCCAGGCAGGCGTACTTCCAGCAGACCCTGCTACTTCCCAGGCGGGAGGGGGAGTTCATACCCCTACCGCTCAGGCCACCGGACAGGCAGCAGCATATCACACTCCGGGTACACCGCCCGTGGGTGGAGTTCAGCCTATCGTAGCACAGCCAGGTCCCAGGCCAGTCGCAGAGGGTGACCAGCAGAAGATGCTTGATAGATGGAACCGACTTCGCCCTCCAGTCTTCCGGGGTGAGAGGGGTGAGGATGCCCAGGATTTCATCGACAGGTGCAGGGACAGACTGCAGAATATGAGGATACTAGAGTCACATGGGGTGGACTTCACCACCTTTCAGCTTGAGGGCAGAGCTAGCCGCTGGTGGCAGTCATATGTTCTTAGCAAGTCAGTGGATTCTCCTTCTGTCACTTGGAGTCAGTTCACTCAGCTATTCTTGGACAAATACATTCCACCGTCTGAGAGGGAGGAGCTTTGGGGTCAGTTTGACAGGTTGGAGCAGGGGTAGATGTCTGTGACGGATTATGAGGCGAGGTTTTCAGAGTTATCTCGCCATGCTCTTATGATATTGCCCACTGATGCCGAGAGGGTGCGGCGATTCGTGGCTGGTTTACATCCGGGTATCAGGACCTCCATGGCCATAGAGGTAGAGATGGGTACCCCATACCAGCTTGTAGTCGAGATAGCTCGACGGATTGAGGGTTACCGTACGAGGAGTAGGGAACAGGGTCAGCCGGGTCAGCAGGACAAGAGGGCCAGGTTCACAGGTGACTTCACGTGTGCTCCGGCTTGGGGCAGAGGTCAGTTCGGAGGCGGCCAGTTTGGTAGGACTTCATATTCAGCACCTCCACTACCTCCCAGGGGTATTTCAGTGAGGCCTTAGTTTAGTGCCATGACAAAGCGCTTTTACTATCCACCAGCCATCCAGGGTGCACCCAGCGGTTACTCCAGTTGTCAGAGATCCTCCGGTTCCTATTTGAGTGCCTTGTCAGATGATTCTTACTGCCCTCCAACTATTCAGGGTTCTTCTTCTTCGGGACAGCAGTCTAAGGCATCTAGAGGTTGTTTTGAGTGTGGGGCGCTGGACCATATGATCAGGAAAGTTCCCAGGTATCGGGGCAAGGCCGTGCAGTAGAGTGACCATCCTATGATTTCAGCACCAGCAGTTCGACCACCTAGGGGTAGGGGTCAGGTTGGAAGGGGCCATCCTAGAGGGGGAGGCCAGTCAGGAGGGGGTCATTCTGCTCCAGCTCGCCCTGGGGGAGCTCAGTCTTCAGGTTCTGCAGCCAGATTCTATGCTATTCCGGCCAGATCAGACCCAGTGGCCTCACACTCCGTGATTACATGTATTATTTCAGTCTGTGGTAGGGAGGCTTCAGTGTTACTTGATCTAGGGTTTACGTATTCATATATCTCAACATTGTTTGCTCATTTTCTGGATGTTCCTCGTGAGACCTTGGGTTCTCCTTTGTATGTGTCCACTCCTGTGGGCGATTCTGTGGTGGTAGACCGGGTCTACCGATCTTGTGTGATTACCTTCTGTGGACTCGAGACTAGAGCCGACCTGTTATTGCTTGATATGGTTGATTTCGAGGTTATTTTGGGCATGGATTGGCTATCTCCCTATCATGCCGTGTTGGATTTCCATGCTAAGATAGTTGCGTTAGCCATGCCTGAGTCGCCAAGGTTAGAATGAAGGGGTTCTTCAGTTAGTGCATTCAGCCGGGTCATTTCCTATATGAAGGCTCGGCACTTGGTTGGGAAGGGTTGCTTAGCTTATCTTGCTTTTGTGCGGGACACCACCGCCGAGTCTCCTACCATTGATTCAGTGCCTGTTGTTCGAGAATTTCCGGATGTGTTCCCTTCAGACCTTCCACGCATGCCTCCAGATCGAGATATAGACTTGTGTATTGATTTGGCTCCCGATACTCAGCCTATTTCCATTCCCCCTTATCGTATGGCTCCTAAGGAGATAAAGGAGTTGAAAGAGAAGCTTGAGGAGTTGTTGGCCAAGGGGTTCATCAGGCCGAGTGTGTTGCCGTGGGGTGCTCCAGTCTTATTTGTGAAGAAGAAGGATGGTCTATGCAGATGCGCATTGACTACCGTCAGCTAAATAAGGTAACCATCAAGAATAAGTATCCTCTGCCGCACATTGATGATTTGTTTGACCAGTTGCAGGGTGCTCGTGTGTTTTCTAAGATTGATCTGAGATCGGGTTATCATCAGTTGAGGATTCGGGCTTCTGATGTTCCAAAGACGGCATTTCGCACCAGATATGGCAATTATGAGTTCTTAGTGATGTCCTTTGGCTTGACCAATGCCCCAGCAACATTTATGGACTTGATGAATAGGGTGTTCAGGCCGTTTATCGACTCCTTTGTTATTTTTTTCATTGACGATAAACTGATCTACTCATGGAGCCTTGGTGAGCACGAGTAGCATTTGAGAGTCGTGCTTCAGACCTTGCGAGAGCAGAAACTTTATGCTAAGTTCTCCAAGTGCGAGTTATGGTTGGAGTTTGTGGCATTTTTGGGGCACATTCTGTCCGCTGAGGGTATCAAGGTTGATCCACAAAAGATTGAGGCTGTTCAGAGTTGGCCGCGTCCTACTTCAGCTTCAGAGATTAGGAGTTTTCTGGGTTTAGCAGGCTATTACCGTCGATTCATGGAGGGATTCTCCTCTATTGCAACTCCACTGACTAGTTTAACTCAGAAGAATGACCCGTTTCGATGGTCAGACGATTGTGAGGCGAGCTTTCAGAAGCTCAAGGCAACATTGACTTCAGCACCAGTTTTATCATTGCCTTCCGAGTCAGGGATATATACGGTATATTGCGACGCTTCACACGTCGAGTTGGGATGTGTGTTGATGCAGGATGTCAGGGTTATTGCTTATGCTTCACGGCAGCTGAAGGTTCATGAAAAGAATTATCCTGTACACGACTTGGAGTTGGCGATTGTTTATGCTTTGAAGTTTTGGCGGCAATACTTTTATGGTGTATCATGTGAGGTCTACACTGATCACCGCAGTTTGCGGTACTTGCTTAAGCAGATGGGCCTTAATTTGAGGCAGCGGAGGTGGCTTGAGTTGTTAAAGGACTATGATCTTACTATTTTGTACTACCCGGGCAAGGCGAATGTAGTAGTGGATACTTTGAGCAGGAGAGCAACGAGTATGGGTAGTTTTGCCTACATTACAACTGAGGAGAGACCTTTAGCCCTGGACATTCAGTCCTTGGCCAATCGCTTGGACCTTTCAGAGCCTTGTCGAGTTCTAGCTCATGTGGTTGCTCAGTCTTCATTGTTGGTAGATTAAGGCTCGACAGTTTGATGATCCACGTCTGGCAGAGCTTCGGGATACGCTGGTCCAGGGTAAGGCCAAGGAGGTTACCTTGGGCGAGTATGGTGTTTTGAGACTTCAGGGCCGATTACAACTGAGGAGAGACCTTTAGCCCTGGACATTCAGTCCTTGGCCAATCGCTTGGTGAGATTGGACCTTTCTGAGCCTTGTCGAGTTCTAGCTCATGTGGTTGCTCAGTCTTCATTGTTGGGTAGATTAAGGCTCGACAGTTTGATGATCCATGTCTGGCAGAGCTTCGAGATACGATGGTCCAGGGTAAGGCCAAGGAGGTTACCTTGGGCGAGGATGGTGTTTTGAGACTTCAGGGCCGATATTGTGTTCCAGATATTGATGGCCTGAGGGAGAGGATTCTGGCAAAGGCGCACAGTTCTCGGTATTCTATTCATCCAGGAGCGACGAAGATGTATCGTGATTTAAAGCATCATTACTGGTGGAGGCGGATGAAGAAGGACATTGTTCAGTATGTGGCCAGGTGTCTTAATTGTCAGCAGGTTAAGTACGAGCACCGGAGGCCAGGGGGCTTGTTTCAGTAGATACCCATTCCTTAGTGGAAATGGGAGCGCATCACCATGGACTTCGTGGTTGGGTTTCCTCGGACATTGCGGAAGGTTGACGCGGTTTGGGTCATTGTGGATAGATTGACCAAATCGGCGTATTTCATTCATGTGGCTACTACTTATACGACAGAGAGGCTGGCTCAGATTTGCATTCGAGAGATTGTCCGATTGCATGGTGTGCCAGGCGTCTATTATATCGGATCGAGGTCCTCAGTTCACTTCGCACTTCTGGAGAGCTTTGCACATCGAGATGGGTACTCAGATAGACCTCAGTTCAGCATTTCACCCTCAGACTGATGGCCTGTTAGAGCGTACAGTTCAGATTTTGGAGGATATGCTCAGGTCTTGTGTGATTGACTTTGGAGGTTAGTGGGACCAGTTCCTACCGTTGGCAGAGTTTGCATACAATAATAGTTATCAGTCCAGCATCGAGATGGCTCCATTTGAGGCTTTATATGGTCGGCAATGTCGTTCTCCTATTGGGTGGTTTGAGCCTGGCGAGGTCAAGTTATATGGCACAGATTTGGTGAGAGATGCCTTGGAGAAGGTGAAGGTTATTCAGGAGAGGCTCCGCACAGCTCAGTCTAGACAGAAAAGCTACGCACATCATTGGGCACGTGATATAGCATTTATGAAGGGAGATAAGGTTATGTTCAAGGTTTCTCCGATGAAGGGCGTCATGAGATTTGGGAAGAAGGGCAAGCTGAGTCCCAGGTTTATAGGCCCTTTCGAGGTGTTGAGGCGGATCAGAGAGATTGCCTATGAGCTTGCTTTACCTCCAGCCTTATCAGGAGTTCATCCAGTTTTTCACGTATCCATTCTTCAGAGGTATCACTCCGACTTCTCGCATGTGGTTGATTACAACACCATTCAGTTAGATGAGAAGTTGGGCTACGAGGAGGAGCCAGTTGCTATTATTGATAGGCAGCACCTCCAGTTGAGGTCCAAGACAGTTTCTGCGGTTAAGGTTTAGTGGAGGGGCCAACCAGTCGATGAGGCGACCTGGGAGTTCGAGGAGGACATGCGGAGCAGGTATCCACAGCTATTCAGCACTTCAGGTACGATGCTACGTCCGTTCGAGGACAAACGTTTGTTTTAGAGGGGGAGATTGTGATGACCCAAAAAGGTTCATCTTATGTAAATTTAATTATGAATGTGTTTTGAGGCCCCAAAAGCCTCCGTCAATCTCACCTCGATGTGCGTGCGCAACCCGAGCGCGTAGCCGGGAAGCCTTTATGTGGAAACTTGATAAAGAGTTGAATTTATGATAATTAATTGAATAAAGTTGACTTTGGTCAACATTTTTGGTAAGCGGACCCGGATCCGGGATCTGACGGTCCCGGAAGGTCTGTAGAAAAATATGGGACTTGGGCGTATGCCCCGAATCGAATTCCGAGGACCCAAGTCCGAGAAATGAATTTTTAAAGAAAATTATTTTTTGAAAATAATAAAGGCTTATGAAAATGAACCTTGATGTGAAACCTATGCTGTCGGGCCCGTATTATGGGTTCGAAGCCCGAAACAGGTTCAATATGTGTTATTTAAGTTATCTGTGAGATTTGGTAAGAAACGGACTTGATTTGACGGGTTTCGGATCAAAATGTGAAATTTAGAGTTAGTGAAGTTTTAAGGATTTTCATAGAACTTGAAATTTGTTTTGGAATGTGATTTTATGCTACCGAGGCCCGAATGCAATTTCGAGATCGGAAATAATTCCTTTATGTCATTTATGACTTGTCTGCAAAATTTGAAGTCATTTCGAGTAGTATAGACCCGTTCGGCGCATCGAAGTGAATTCTAGAATTTCTTAAGTTCTTAAGTTGATTCAATTTGGTTTTGGGGTTGAATTTTTAGTTTCGTTGGAGTTTTTCATGTTCCGGAAGTTCGAGCGAGTCCGTATGATGAATACAGACTTGTTGGTTTCTTTGAACGGGGTCCCGAGGGGCTCGGGTGAGTTTCGGACCCCTCGGAGTTAATTCCAAAACACCAGAATTTTTCTATCTGGTTTTTTTCAATGCGTTTGCAGGCAATCAGCTGCGATCGCACAAGAGGTTGGACCTGGGGTGGGAAAATGACCTGTGCGATCGCACAGGGTGTGCTTCGACTGTGCCCTTTTTGTTCTCCGCGATCGGAGCCCTCATCCTCGCGATCGCACAAGCTGCCTACCCCCCCTCCCCTGCCTGCTACTCTCTGCGATCGCCAACCTTCAGCTGCGATCGCACTATGCTTCCTGAGGGCCCTAGGCAATTGCCCTGTGCGAACGCACTGGCCCAACTGCGATCGCATAGTACAAGCAGCTGGGCAGTGTATTTTAATACGGGACCCATCCCATTTTTCCTCCATTGTCATCTTCCTCCTCAAGTTTTTGAGAGCATTTCAAGAGGGTGTTCCACCATTGTCATCAAGGTAAGTTAATTCCTTAGTTTTCATGATTTTAACATCAATTCCTAATGAAATTCCCTTCTAATTATCCTAAAAATTCATAGAAATTGATAGAAATTTAGGGATTTTGGGAAATTATGAATTACTCATTTTTGCCATGAATTCTAGCAAGGACTTGCATAATTATGATCCTTAGACTCCGGGTAATTGATTCCTTCAAGAATTTTCGAAATCCGAACGTGTGGGCCCCGGGACGAAATTCCAAAAACCTTCAAGAATGCTTAATTTTAGGATTTCTTGTTAATTCTCCTTCTTGGAACTGAAATTTAATCAATTATACCATGTTTGGCTAGTTGTGAGCCGACGAGAGTAGATTTCGTAGATTCGGGCGCATCCTTGATCTGAGGGGCGATATCGTCACGAGGTGAGTTTCCTTTCTAACCTTGTAAGAGGGAGCTGTCCCCACATGTATTCTATGTGTTGTATGTATTTGTTTTGGGGGCTACGCGCGTACCACGTGACGAGAGTCCGTACGTAGCGACTGCATGTGTTATGTCTGGGTAGTTTAGGACCACAGCATGCCTTGTATTCTGCCTTGAAATGACTTCTATGTTATAAATTCTTGCTTGATATATCATTGTTATTCCTGAGTATTTCATTGATTAAATATTTGGAAAGATCTGATAAGTGAATTAGACTTGATGTTTTGTGTGCGCATGTTGTCACTTTGCCATTTACATCCCGCGAGCGATATGTAAATCTTCCTTCACTCTTAGGGGAGCGGGTCGTACGCCACGGCAGATTTTATAGTGCACTCTTGGTACGGGTCTGTCGATCCTCGGCAGTGCACCGGGATTTAATTAAGAATGCACTCTTGGTACGAGCCGGTCGATCCCCGGCAGTGCATGGACGAAGTTACACCATGATATGATTACATTGATAGACACACTCTTGGTATGGGCCGGTCGATCCCCGGCAGTTCGTAGGCATGAAATCTTGGTACGGGCCGGTCGATCCTCGACAGTGCATAGCTATTCTTCCTTATGACTCCAGCCTGTTGTCTTATCCTTGTGTGCGCATGGCTATTCAGTGTTGTTTCCTGATTTATGATTTAAGGCAGTATTGGGAAGAAGAGAAAGTGAAAATTGTCATTTGCTTTTAGTACTTACCTGAAAACCTTGTGTTTACTTCATTGTGATATATTGCTTACATGTCTACTATTTTCCTTATATTCTACTTTATGTTAACTGTTGGACCTTAGTGAGTATCGAGTCGACCTCTCGTCACTACTTCTTCGAGATTAGACTAGATACTCCTTGGGTACATATTCAATTATGTACTCATGCTGCACTTTATTTTCTTTTCTGTACTTGACTATACAGGTCCGGAGGTTGGTACGTCTGATTATCAGGCCGGTGCTAGATATTGATAGTGTGGTCATACTTCACGGTGAGATGCTTTCCCGGCGACTTCCTAGAAGCACCCTGGAGTTTTTTTGCTATATTCTCTGTCTATTTCATTCAGACTGAGACTCTGTGTATATTGTAGTCATTGTATATTCAGTAGTTGCCTGTGACACTCGTGACACTAGTTCCTGGCACACACGCAGTTTGTATTTTGGGTTTGGGTTGTGTATCTATATATGTGCTTCGGTTTGGCCATGTGCCTTCATATTTTTATGATGTTTATGCCCTATCATGCTAGCATTATGTTAACTGTTTAAAATTGGTAATTTTTGACATGTTTAGATCAGACGGGCAATGGGATATCATCTAGTGTTTTATATATTGGTTTGCCTAACCTCGTTGTTGGGCGCCATCGCGACTCGAATTAGGATTTGGGTCGTGATAGAAATAATATAATGAAATAAAATAAAGATAGAAAAGAGCGTAGATAGATATAACATAGCCGCTCGGCATGTACAAATTTTAACTCCCAAAACCCGGAATATCACATCAGTCACAAGCTATATCTCAAAATGCTCTATAACGTAAGGAAATACATGAAAAATCTATCTAAGTCTGGAGAAGGTGATTGGAAGGACTCTGCGGACGCGGTAGAATTATCTTTCGGTCTCCTCAAAGCTGCTGCTCGAACCCCTAGCCACGAAACGAACTGCTAGTACCTGGATCTGCACATGAAAAACATGTGCAGGAAAGGGCATGAGTACACCGCAAATTGGTACCCACTAAGTGCCAAGCCTATCCCCAGTCAAGTAGTGACGAGGTCAGGTTAAGGCTCTACTGGATTTTTATAGTAAAACAGTTTAAAATTTGAATAGAGAGATATAATAAGCAAAGGCAAAAACAGTAGAAACAATGAGCTGAAAGAAAATAGCAACAGGGAGCCGTCGACTCAGCACAACGTATCTCACAGTAGAAAATATGCAATGCGGTACAGGGGGAAAGCTCCTGGATTCTCGTCCGTAGTCCCAATTTAAATATGCAATGCAGTACAGGGGAAAGTCTCCCGGAATATCGTCCGTAGTTCCAATTTAAATATGTAATGCAGTACAGGGGGAAAGCTCCCGGAATCTCGTCCGTAGTCCCAATTTAAATATGAAATGCAGTACAGGGGAAAGTCTCCCGGAATATCGTCCGTAGTTCCAATTTAAATATGTAATGCAGTACAGGGGGAAAGCTCCCGGAATCTCGTCCGTAGTCCCAATTTGAATATGCAATGCGAACGAATACCAGATACAATATATTTAATCCAGCTCAGGAAAAATCGCAGGCAAGAATACGGATAAAACTACCTAAACATGGTGCACATAGTAACAATTAGGGGAAACTCAAGTAAAACAGGTAGACATGCTCCTTCCTAAGCTAAACTACACAGTTAATACATGAAATAGTGAAACAGGGATTAAAATGATTTATGTCATGGAAGGAAAAATGGAGTTTTAGCAACAATGGCCCGTGTACGCACTCGTCACCTCACGTACACGGCGCCCATATAATAAAACAGTATCAAAACAACCAAAGGGGAAGTCCCCAACACAGAGTTAGGCAAGCCATTTACCTCGACTGCGCTACTCAACTCAAAACCACGCTCTTGCCCCGAGTATCGACTCTGAATGGCCCAAATCTATTCAATTCGATTGCATAATGTAAATATCACTTTAAGGAATCAAAATAGCTAATAAGTACGAAGCTAATACGCGAAATTAGAAAAATTTCCCAAAAAGTCCCCCGGGCCCACGACTCGGAATCGGGTAAAAATTATAAATTACGAACACCCATTCACTCACGAGTCTAACCATATATGAATTACTCAAATCAGATATCAAAATCCCGATCAAAACTCAAGAATTTGGCCTAGGAACTTTATCCAAGTTTCCCCAAATTTTTCACCATAATTTCAAATTTAAAGGGTAGATTAAAGAGTATAATCATGGAAATTAGTCTAAACCGAGTAGGAATCACTTACCTAAATTTCCCAGGTGAAAATCTCCCCAAAAATCATACTTTCCCGAGCTCCCAACTTCAAAATATGAAAAATGGTTCGAACCCTCGATTTTGGGTATTTAATGTTCTGCCCAGTTATTCTTCAGTGCGATCGCGGACTTCCAGTCGCGATCGTGAAGGGTATTCCAACACGCGCCTAAATTTCCTCTACGCGAACGCAGAGGGCCGATCGCGAACTCGTACCTCACTTACTCAAACCTACGCGATCACGGTTGGCTTCACGCGACCGCGTAGAGATACGCTCAAACACCTGATGACTAGGTTCTTCTACGCGAACGCAAAGACTCCCACGCGAACGCAGTGACTAAGCTGCCCAAAACACTGCGATCACGAACACCCTTATGCGATCGCAGAGAGTAAAAATCTTGCCTGCCTCTACTTTTTCTATGCGATCGCAAATGCTCTCACGCGATCGCAGTAAAGAAACACCTGCTGCATAAAAACAAGAAAAACTAGCAAACACCTAAAGCCCAAAGATGCTCATTTGAGCATCCGAAACACATCTGAGGCACCCGGGACCTCAACCAAATTTACCAACCAGCCCTAATACCTCATTCAAACTTAGTCGAGCCTTCAAAACACATCCCATACATCAAAATCACCAATTATGCATAAATTCAAGCCTAAGAACTTATGAAATTTCCAAAACTCACAACGATCTCGAAACACGTCAAAACTAGTCCGAATGACCTCAAATTTTACACACAGGTCATAAATGACACTACTGACCTATAGCCACTTTGGAATTCTATTCCGAGCCTGATATCAAAATTTCACCTAACGGCCGAAATCACCGAAATTCTAGCTTTCGCCAATTCAAGCCAAACTCTACTACAGACCTTGAAAACATATTCTGAACACGCTCCTAACCCCAAAATCACCCAGTGGAGCTAACGGAGTTGACAGAATTCCACTCCGGATCCGTCTTCACATAGTTCCAACTACGACCCGATTTCTAAAGCTTAAACTCACATATAAGGACTATGTGTCCAAACACTCTCCGAATTTCACCACTCAGCATTCCGACAAGTCCCAAAAACGAAAATAGACATGGGGGAAGCAGTTATTAGGGGATCGGAGCGCTAACTCTCAAAACGACCGACCGGGTCGTTACAATTATTGTTGTTATTCTGTAAATGTTAGGCTTACCTAGCCCTTAAGGCTAGGTGCCATCACGATACCCAACGAAGGAGAAATTGGGTTGTGAAAATTTAATCAAAGACTTAGCTAGTGTTCAGACATAGATTTGGTTGAAACTTGAAAAAAATAAGTTTTTGAAGATGAGATGAAAAATAATTTTTGAAAATTGAAATTGTGTTTAGATATTACTTGAAAATAGTTTAAAATTTTATGAGTATAAAACTTCAAAAACTACTCTAAAACTTTTTTGGGATTGAAGGATTTTGTTTCCAAAATCTGCCAAAAAAATTGTTAAAATTTATAAACAAATAGATATTTGAAAACAAAATTTGATAAAAAGCTCCCAAATTTTATGGCCAAACGGGAGCTTAATATTAAATAAAATCTAGAGAAGTCATTCCAGCTATGGTTTTCATGTTGACATGATCAACAACAACAACAACAACCCATTATAATCTCACACGTGGGGTTTGGGGAGGGTAGTGAGTACGCAGACCTTACCCCTACCCTAAGAGATAGAGAGGTTATTTCTGATACACCCTCAACACAAGAATATGAAAAGAGACAATAGAATAGTGACACCAACAAAGGCCAAAAGATAGTACCAGTAACCTAAAAATCAAAAAAATAAATGGTAAAAGAAAATAATTGAAGAAAGCAATATTAATAATTAGTAATAGTGGAAAGGTACTAGGGCACCTATGATGACCCAAAGGGTCATCTTGTAATTTAATACTCTATTCAGCGCTCGTTAGCCTTAAAAAACTTATTTCTACTCACCTCGATTTGTGTGCGCAGTACGGACGTGAATCCGGAAAGCCTTTATGTGAAAATTTATGAAATAATAATTTTTGGGATTTAAAAATAATATTAGTTTACTTTGGTCAAAATTCTGAGTAAACGGACCCGGTCCCCTATTTCGATGGTCCCAGAAGGTCCGTAGTAAAATATGGTACTTGGGCATATGCCCAAAATTAAATTCCGAGGTGCCTAGCTCGAGAAATGAATTTTTGATGCAAAATTGTAAGACTGAAATGCTAAGGATTTAAAGAAATTGATTAATGTTTGATTTCATTGGTATGTTGATTCTGGAGCCCGTTACAGGTTTATTATAATATTTATGTCATGTCTATGAAATTGTCTAGAAATCGGGTTGATTTGATGTGATTCGGACATCCAGTTGAGAATATTAATTTTGAAAGTTTCTTGAGAAATTCATGAGTTTTGGTGCTAGATCCGTAGTTTTAGGTGTTATTTTGGTAATTTTATCGCACGAGATAGTCAATTTTATTTTAGACTTGTGTGTATGTTTGGTTTGGAGCCCCGAGGGCTCGGGTGAGTTTCGGATAGACTACAGAGGGAATTTGGAACTTAGAGATTTGCTGGTGTAACTGGTGTCTGTAGCAGGCCTCTGATGACTCTTATGTGAGGACTCCTTCGCATTTGCGAAGCTCAGGTCGCAAATGCGATATCCGGAGCTGATAACTTTTGACATAGACGAGAGTTTTCATTCATTCTTCAATTTTTCAAAACCTAAACATCAAGAGGCGATTGTCCAAAGACCAAATCTTACCCAAGTCATAGATACGAGTGGGTTGGAGGTGAATTCTAAAGAGAAAGCGGTACTTGAGCAGTTAGTGGCCTGCGAAATAGAGGTAAGTGTTGTGTCTAACTTTGGCTTGAGGGAATAAGTATTGTGTGAGTATTTTCTACGTGTTTTGTTGTTGAATGCGATGTATAGGTGAGGTGACGAGCATCTATGCGTTGTGGTCGAGTCAGAGCATGCGAGTGAAAGTCCATTCTTGAAATTTTGTAGTCTTAAATCTTGTTATCCATGCTTATTGTTGCTATTAAAATGTTGGGAAACTTGCGTCCGGTTCTACCGAGGTTGATAAAACCGTGAATATTGATTCAAGGTTGAGATGTTAAATTGTGAAAGTAACCATTGATGAAATATTGATTTCTTTGTGGAACTTCTCTCTATTCGTTGTTATTGATTTTGTGAATGGTGAGGTTGAGAGTGTAAAGCACGAAGGGTGATGTCGTGCATGATTTATTTATATGGTGAGGAAGAGTGTAAATAACGAAGGGTGATGCCGTGCATGATTTACTTATGTTGTGAGGAAGAGTGTAAAGCACGAAGGGTGATGTCGTGCATGATTTATTTATATGGTGAGGAAGAGTGTAAATAACGAAGGGTGATGCCGTGCATGATTTACTTATGTTGTGAGGAAGAGTGTAAAGCACGAAGGGTGATGTCGTGCATGATTTATTTATATTGTGAGGAAGAGAGTAAAATCACGAAGGGTGATGCCGTGCAATTTTCTTTACTGTTTAAATTGCTTGATTTGTTTACTGATTACTGTTTAATTATGTCTTTTCATTATTCTCATTCCTTATATTGAAATCCCATATTGTGTGTCCCCTTCCCATCATTTCCCGTTTTACTTCTTTATTTGTTGTTATTTCCACTAGCATGATTATACTGTTCAGGTCTTATGAGGTGTCCTGTCCTAACTTCGTCACTACTTCGCCGAGGTTAGGCTCGACACTTACCAGTACATGGGGTTGGTTGTACTGATGCTGCAGTCTTCACTTTCTGTACAGATCCAGGTACTGGTCCGAGCTGATTTTAAGATAGTAGTTGACTTCACCGTAGGAGACCCGAGGTAGATATATTCCTGGAGTCTCTTCTCTATTATTCATTTGCTATTTTATTTAGTTCATAAACAGTTATACATTTTCTTTCAGCCAAATATTTGTAGTAAGTTCTTAGTAGTCTTTGAGTTGGGACTCCAGATCATGGGTAGTTAGACATGTCGGTATTATTACGCAGTATTATTTTAAATTTTTTATCCCTTATTATAGTATTATGTGTTGAATGGTAGTGGATCTCGTAAAGTTTTAGATATGTTTATGTTGTAAATCTCTAATGTTGGCTTGCCTGCCAAGTGTAGCTTTAGGCGCCATCACAATCCCGACGGCGGGAAATTCGGGTCGTGACAAGTTAGTATTAGAGCACTAGGTTGCCTAGGTCTCACAATTCACGGACAAGCTTAGTAGAGTCTAGGGGATTGGAACGGAGACGTCTGTACTTATCTCCCAAAGGCTATAAAGTTAGGAACAAGTTCACTTTTATTCAACTCTGTCGTGCGATTCTTGTTATTCCAATACTGATTGAACTCTTCGAAGATGGAGAGAACACGTACCAATTCTTACGCTGACCAGCAACCGGATCCTCTAGCACCAGCTCCGACAAGGGACAGAGGTCGAGGCCATGCCAGAGGCCGAGGCAGGGGCAGGACCCAGCCCATGGCCCAAGCAACAGCTCCAGCTGCGGAGCCTCAAATAGAGCTCGGTGGGGAGGTTCCAGCTCAGACTGTTTTGGCAGGACCACCTTATGTCCCGAAGGGGTTTATTGCTACCCGAGTGCTTCAGGATGCCTTGGTCCGACTGGTGGGCCTTAAGGAGAGTGTAGTCCAGACTGGCGCATTCCCTGTGGCAGTAGTTGTATCTGAGGCTGGAGGAGGAGTCCAAACTTCTGCCACCCACACTCCGGAGCAGATGGCTCCCCAGTTTCAGACCCCAGTAGCTCATCCAGTTGGGGTAGTTCAGCCAGTTACTGTAGCACCGCCCGTTGATGGGGAAGCTATGTCCTCCGATGCTTTGTGGAGGCGGGGCAGGTTTATCAAGCTTTTTCTAGTTCATTTCAGCGGCGCCACTTTAGAGGACCCCCAGGAGTATCTCGATAGTTATCATGAGGTTGTTTGGAACATGGGTATTTTGGAGGCCAATGGGGTCGACTTCGCTGCTTTTCAGATGACAAGTTCCGCCAAGAAATGGTGGAGGGATTATTTATTGACTAGACCAGCTAGGTCTTCTGCCCTCACCTGGGATCAGTTCTCACATCTCTTCTTGGAGAAGTATCTGCCTAACACTACGAGAGAGGAGCGTCGCCGTTAGTTTGAGCGTCTCCAGCAGAGCAGCATAACTGTTACTCAGTATGAGACTCGCTTAATGGATTTGGCCCATGATGCTATTCTTCTGCTCCCCACAGAGAGAGAGAGAGAGGAGGCTTATTGAGGGTCTTTCTTATTCTATTAGATTGCAGATGGCTAAGGAGACGGGGAACGAGATATCTTTCCAAGATAAGGCCAATGTGGCCAGGCGATTTGAGATGGTTCTTGGATTGGGAGGTCAGGGGTCAGACAAGTGACCTCGTCGTTCCGATGGATTCAGCGGTGCCTCATCCGAAGGCGGTACTTATGGTAGAGTCCATCCTTCCAGGCAATTTCATTCAGCACTTCAGGCATTCGGTGCCCCAGGTAGTCGTGGCCCTTATATGCCTTATTCTGATCAGCCAGCTCCTATCAGTGCACCTCCTCTTCAGAGTTTTCAGGGTGGTTATTCAGGTCGACAAGGTGAGTTTTCCGGCCAACAGTCTCAGCAGCAGAACTTATGTTATACTTATGGTGACCCGAGGCACATTGCTAGATATTTCCCTCGCGCATTGAGCAATCCACAATACCAGGGCTCTCGTATCATGGTTCCGGCACCAGCTGTCGCACCGCCTGCGCAGCCAGCCATAGGTAGGGGTTAGGTAGCCAAAGGCAGGGGCCAGATTGTTAGAGGTGGAGGTAAGCCCACAAGAGGTGGAGGCCCGCCTGCCAGAGGTCTTCCCAGAGACATGGTTTAGGGTGGTAGGGCCCAACCCCGATGTTATGCATTTCTAGCCATACCTGTGGCGGAGTCCTCCGATGTTGTTATCACACGTACTGTTTCAGTTTGCAATAAAGATGCTTCCGTTATGTTTGATATGGGGTCTACTTACTCCTATGTGTCATCTTATTTTGCTTCATATATGGTTGTGCCCCGTGATTCCTTGAGCGTCCATGTATATGTGTCCACGCCCGTGGGGGATGCTATTGTGGTAGATCATGTGTACGTGTGTGGTCGTTATTGGGGGTCTTGAGACCAGTGTAGACCTTTTGCTCCTTGATATGGTTGATTTCGATGTCATATTGGGCATGGATTGGTTGCCGCCTTATTACGCTATCTTGGACTGTCACGCTAAGAAAGTTACATTAGCCTTCCGGGGTTGCCTCGATTAGAGTGGAGAGAGACTCCTGGTCATTCCTCCAGCAGGGTTATTTCTTATATGAAGGCTCGACGCATTGTCGAGAAGGGGTGTTTGACCTATTTGCCTCATATCCGTGATTCTAGTGTTGAGGCTTCTTCTATGGATTCAGTGCCTTTTGTTCATGAGTTTCCTGAGGTGTTTCCTGCAGACCTGCCGGGGATGCCACCCGACAGAGATATTGACTTTTTCATTGATGTGGCTCTGGGCACTCAGCCCATTTCTATTATCTATACTGGATGGCCCCACCAGAGTTGAAAGAATTGAAGGAACAATTGCAAGACCTTCTTGATAGGGCTTCATTAGACCTAGTGTCTCGCCTTGGGGTGCGCCGGTTTTGTTCGTGAAGTTTGATGGATCTATGAGGATGTGTGTAGATTATCAGCAGTTGAACAAAGTCGCCATCAAGAACAAGTATCTGTTACCGAGAATTGACGATTTGTTTGATCAGCTTCAGGGTGCTAAGGTGTTTTCAAAGATTTATTTGAGATCTGGCTACCATCAGTTGAAGATTAAGGCATCTAATGTCCCCAAGATAGCTTTTCAGACGAGGTAGGGGCACTATGAGTTTCTGGTGATGCCTTTGGATTGACTAATGCCCCACCAGCATTTATGGACTTGATGAGCCGAGTGTTCAAGACTTACCTGGATTCATTTGTGATTTTGCTTATTGATGATATTTTGATATAATCCCATAGTCGGAAGGAGCATGAGAAGCACCTCCGGTTAGTTCTCCAAACTTTGAGGGACAATCAGTTGTATGCTAAATTTTCAAAGTGCAAGATTTGGTTGGATTCAGTGGCTTTCTTGGGTCACATCGTATCAGCAGAGGGTATTTAGGTGGATCCTAATAAGATTGAGGCAGTCAAGAACTGGCCTAGACCCACTACAGCCACAGAGATCAGGAGCTTCTTGGGTTTAGCGGGTTATTACCATCGGTTTATGGAGGGTTTTGTTTTATCTATAACAGACCCAATGACCAGGTTGACCCAAAAGGGTGCCCCATTCAGATGGTCGGACGAGAGTGAGGCGAGCTTTCAGAAGCTCAAGACAGCCTTGACTTCAGCACCGGTGTTGGTATTACCATCGGGTTCAGGATCTTGCACGGTATATTGTGATGCCTACCATGTTGGGCTCGGAGCGGTGTTGATGCAGGAGGGCAGGGTGATTGCATATGAATCTCGGCAGTTGAAAATTCATGAGAAGAGTTACCCTGTCTATGACTTAGAGTTGGCAGCCATTATTTACGCGTTGAAGATTTGGAGGCACTATCTTTATGGCGTGTCGTGTGAGGTTTTCACGGATCCTCGCAGCCTCTAGTATTTGTTCAAGCAAAAGGATCTCAATTTGAGGCAGAGGAGATGGTTGGAGACATTGAAAGACTATGGTGTCACTATATTGTATCCTCCGGGAAAGGTCAACGTGGTGGCCGACGCATTGAGTAGGAAGGCAGCGAGTATGGGCAGCCTTGCGTTCATTCCAGTCGGTGAGAGACCGCAAGCTTCAGACATTCAGACTTTGGCCAACCAATTTGTGAGGTTGGATATTTCATAACCCAACCATTCTCTAGCTTATACAGTCGATCGGTCTTCCTTGTTTGAGCGTATCATAGATTGGCAGCATGATGACCCTCACTTGATGGTCCTTAGGGACACAGTTTGGCATGGTGGTTCCAAGCAGGTTACATTTGCAGATGATGGTGTTTTGAGGATGCAGGGTCGAGTATGTGTGCCTAACGTTGATGGGTTTCGTGAGTTGATCCTCGAGGAGGCTCACAGTTCTCTGTATTCTATTCACCCAGGCGCTACCAAGATGTACCAAGACCTTCGACAGCATTATTGGTGGAGGAGGATGAAAAAGGATATAGTTGCTTATGTAGCTCGGTGCCTGAATTGTCAGCAGGTGAAGTATGAGCACCAGAGACCCGGTAGTTTGCTTCAGCAGATGGCGATTCTTGAGTGGAAGTGGGAGCGTATCACTATGAACTTTGTTGTCGGGCTCCCACGGACTCAGAGGAAGTTCGATGCCATTTGGGTTATTGTGGATAGGATGACTAAGTCAGCGCATTTCATTCCTATTGCAGTTTCTTATTCCTCGGAGCGGTTAGCAGAGATTTATATTCGGGAGATCGTCCTTCTTCACGGTGTTCTTGTGTCTATCATTTCTCACCGAGGTGCGCAGTTTACCTCAAAATTTTGGAGGGCAGTTCAACGTGAGTCACGTGGGTTGAGTTGAGCACAAAATTTCATCCTCAGACGGACGGGCAGTCTGAGCGTACTGTTCAAATCTTGGAGGATATGCTCCGCACTTGTGTTAAAGATTTCGGAGGATCGTGAGATCAGTTCTTGCCCCTCACAGAGTTTGCCTACAAAAACAGCTACCAGTCAAGCATTCAGATGGCTCCCTATGAGGCATTATATGGTAGACGGTGCAGGTCGCCATTTGGGTGGTTTGAGCCAGGGGAGGCTCGGTTATTGGGTACAAATTTAGTACAGGAGGCCTTTGATAAGGTCAAGATTATTCAGGAGCGACTTCGCATAGCTCAGTCCAAGCAAAAGAGTTATGCCGACCGTAAAGTTCGTGATGTGGAATTCATGGCCGGGGAGAGGGTATTGCTTCGGGTGTCACCTATGAAGGGTGTCATGAGATTCGGAAAGAAAGGCAAGTTGAGCCCTAGGTATATCGGGCCATTTGAGATCTCGAGAGAGTGAGGGAGGTAGCTTATAAACTTGCGTTGCCTCCAGGATTAGCCTCAGTTCATCTGGTATTTCATGTGTCTATGCTTCGGAAATATCATGGTGACCCATCCCACGTGTTAGATTTCAGCTCTGTCCAGTTGGACAAGGACTTGACTTATGATGAGGAGCCGGTAGCCATTCTAGACTGGCAGGTTCGTCAATTGAGGTCAAAGAGTTACCTTACACTTCGAGTGCAGCGGAGAGGTCAGCCTGTTGAGGCAGCTACTTAGGAGTCCGAGTCAGACATGCATAGTAGATATCCCCACTTGTTCGCCAGTCTAGGTAATTTTCTATGTCCGTTCGAGGACGAATGAATGTTTTAGAGGTGGAGATTGTGATGACCCAAAGGGTCATCTTGTAATTTAGGACTATTCCACGCTCGTTAGCCTTAAAACCTTATTTTTACTCACATTGATTTGTGTGCACAGTCTGGGCGTGAATCCGGAAAGCCTTTATGTGGAAATTTATGAAATAATAATTTTTTTGGGATTTAAAAATAAATTTAGTTGACTTTGGTAAACATTTTGAGTAAACAGACCCGGACCTATATTTTGACGGTATCGGAAGGTCCGTAGTGAAATATGGACTTGGGTGTATACCCGGAATCTAATTCCTAGGTCCCTAACTCGAGAAATGAATTTTTGATAAAAAATTATAATATTGAAATGCTAAGGATTTAAAGAAATATATTAATGTTTGATTTTGTTTGCATCGGTCCCGTATGTTCATTCTGGATCCCGGTACTCGTTTATTATCATATTTAAGTCATGTCTGTGAAATTTGGTAGAAATCAGAGTTGATTTGACTTGATCCGGACTTCCGGTTGAGAAAATAGTAATTTTGAAAGGTTCTTGAGAAATTCATGAGTTTTGGTGCTAGATCCGTAGTTTTAGATGTTATTTTGGCGATTTGATCGCATGCGCAAGTCCGTATGAAGTTTTTAGACTTGCATGCATGTTTGGTTTGTAGCCCCGAGGGCTCGGGTGAGTTTCGGAAGGCTACAGAGTGATTTTGGAACTTCATGTTCGCAAATGCGAACTTCTACTCGCATTTGCGAGGGACCAGTTGTCGTAAATGTGACTCTTTCCTAGCATTTGAGAAGGTAGCGGAAATGTGAAGGTTCTCGCATTTGCAATGACTCCTTCGCATTTGCGAGCTTCGCAAATGCGAAGTTCAGAACACAAATGCGACATCCGCAACTGATAACTTTGGACTTAGACGGGGTTTTTCATTCATTCTTCAATTTTTCAAAACCTAAACCTCAAGAGGAAAATTTTCAAAGACCAAATCTTTCCCAAGTCATAGATACAATTGGGTTGGATGTGAATTCTAGAGGAAAAGCGGTACTTGAGCAGTGAGTGGCCTGCGAAATTGACGTAAGTGTTGTGTCTAACTTTGTGTTGAGGGAAAAGGTACTGTGTGAGTATTTGCTATGTGTTTTGCTGTTGAATGCGATGTATAGGTGAGGTGACGAGTATCTATGCGTTGTGGTCAAGTCACATCATGCGAGTGAAAGTCCATTCTTGAAATTTTGTAGTCTTTAATCTTATTATTCATGCTTATTATTGTTATTGAAATGTTGGGAAACTTGTGTCCGGTTCCACCGAGGTTGATAAAATTATGAATATTGATTCAAGGTTGAGATGTTAAATCGTGAAAGTAACCATTTATGAAATATTGAGTTCTTTGTGGAACTTCTCTCTATCCGTTGTTATTGATTCTCTGAATGTTGAGATTTAGAATGTAAACCACAAAAGGTGATGCCTGCATGATTTATTTTATGGCGAGGAAGAGTGTAAAGCACGAAGGGTGATGTCGTGCATGATTTACTTATGTTGTGAGGCAGAGTGTAAAGCACGAAGGGTGATGTCGTGCATGATTTATTTATATTGTGAGGAAGAGAGTAAAAACACGAAGGGTGATGTCGTGCATGATTTACTTATGTTGTGAGGCAGAGTGTAAAGCACGAAGGGTGATGTCGTGCATGATTTATTTATATTGTGAGGAAGAGAGTAAAAACACGAAGGGTGATGCCGTGGAGTCTTATTTATTATTGGAGGTTGAGAGTAAAAGCACGAATGGTGATGTCATGCAGTTTTCTTTACTGTTTAAATTGCTTGATTCGTTTACTGATTACTTTTTAATTCTGGCTTTTCATTATTCTCATTCCTTATATTGAAATCCCCTACTGTATGTGCCCTTCCAATCTTTTCCTGTTTTATTTCTTTATTTGCTGTTATTTTCACTAGCATGATTATACTGTTCAGGTCTTATGTGGTGTCCTGTTCTAGCCTCGTCACTACTTTGCTTGGGTTAGGATCGACACTTATCAGTACATGGGGTTGGTTGTACTGATGCTGCACTTTGCACTTTCCGTCCAGATCTAGGTACCGATCCGAACTGATTTTGAGATAGTAGTTGACTTCACCGTAGGAGACCAGAGGTAGATCTGTTGACCTCCGCAGATTCCTGGAGTCTCTTCTCTATTATTCATTTGTTGTTTTATTTAGTTCATAACCAGTTATACATTTTCTTTCAGCCAAATATTTGTAGTAAATTCTTAGTAGTCCGTGAGTTGTGGCTCCAGATCATAGGTAAGTTAGACATGTCGGTATTATTGCGCAACATTATTTTCAAATTTCTATCCCTTATTCTGGTATTATGTGTTGAATGGTAGTGGATCCCGTAAAATTTTAGATATGTTTATATTGTAAATCTCTAATGTTGGCTTGCCTAGCAAGTGTAGCATTAGGCGCCATCACGATCCCGACGGTGGAAAATTCGAGTCGTGACAACACCAGAGCGGAAAAATAGTTTGAACACAACACGTACCACTAGCATACGAAAACAAGATACTAACGGACTAGCCTTACACCCAATAGTGGAGCCGCGCCATGTCCTTCCTGATCACCTCTCTTCAATCTTCTCATACCCGTCAAGATCAACCGCTCGCATCTCCTAACGGGGGGCATCTAGGCTTCTCTGCTGCACTTGTCCGAACCATCTAAGCCTCGGGTCTTCCAGGGGAGCTACGACTACCTTCGCCTGAAAAAAAAGGATAATTATCAGTTTGAGAAAATGAGGTAACTAAAAGAGAAGAAGATAATTCACCAGTTTGAGGTGATGGGAAATCAAAGATAAGATAAAATAGAAGATCATTTACCAGTTTAGGGGAATGAGGTTGGAAAAGAAAAAGAGGAACATTTTTTGGTTTGAGAAATGGGAAACGAAAAAAGAAGGATAATTTTTCAGTTTTTAAAACTCAGAATTGTCATAAAACTAGTAAATTTGTCCGTGCTTTGCGCAATTAAGCTAATGATATATTCATTGTATAAAATTCTAATTCTAATTATCCTTGGTCTCCTACTTTGTCTCAAAATTCTACGCATTTCTAGTTAAAAAGGGAAATTGTAGACATTTCAACGTAACCCTCCCATCTCAATTTTGTTATTAACGTTTTTAATAAATAGTTTTAAAGTTTCTATTTTCACGATTTTATATCTATATATATTATAACAGAAAAACAAAAAGAAAGCTTTTTCTTTGATCATATTATCATTACCTCCTTGATATTTTACAAAGTTTTTTTTCCTTTTTTGTTATTTTTTCTATTTGTATTTTCCGTATCTTTTCCATCTCGGTAATTTTATGTCCTGTAATCATATCACATCCTTATGTATATTCATTCAAAGTACTATTTTAACGATTCCCACCCTTCCTCGCGTTCTTTTTCATTTCTTTATCTTTTCTAATATTCTTATTTTATTCTTTTCTTTTTTCTATCATATTCATGTCATTTTATTCATCTGTAAATTAGAAACTACTATTATCCTTCCATAAAATAATCAACTCAATTTTCATTTCTACTTCTACTGATCATATAAAAAATTATTAAACTCAACTTTTCCCTCTTGAGCAACTTTTCCTTATAATGTTCATGATTTATGTGACTTATTAAAAGGTCCAATAGTCACTTCTTCAATTATCTTAGCTATAATTTTCTATCTTACTCTTCTTTGACCAACGTCTCTTTCTTAATTATAAAATCACATGCCAATAAAATGCATAATTGAATGCTCAAATATTTCTCGAGTGTTATTTTCCTTTTCTTTTTTCTTCTTTTCCTTTCTTCCTCATATTCAAACCCTCAAGTAAATGAGAAACTATTGTTCGTCCTTAACAATTAAATTAATTACCTTTTTTCCCTACTAATCTTATAAAAATTCCAAAAATTAATCTCTCTTGATTAATCACTTATGGCATTACAACGCACATATCTTATAAATTAACAGAGATGAGTCAAGAAAAAAATATGTTACGAGATATATAGTTGTAAACCGCACAGAGAAGCATAATAGATTTAAAGAAATAGACAAGATAATCTCTTTCAATAGTCAAAAGGCCATTAAAAGATACCAGGAGACAAATCATATCAATTGTTCCAGATGAGGAAAATGGCCTTATTGTCTCAAATTTTCATTTGTTTTGAGCATGTAATCATACTTCCTCAATCCTTTCTAAAATAATGAAACAATAATCAAAATTCAACATAAAATTTATCATAGTCATTCCTAAAGAGTAACAAAATTTTACATGTGAATTCACACTATATATATATATATATATGTGTGTGTGTGTGTGTGTGTATAACACGTTATGTTCTTTCTTTCTTCCTAAACAATGAAAGTTATACATCAATATCGTGTATTAAAAATAACTATGGCAAAAATATCACCAATGAGAAGAAAAAGTAACAAAAACTTGTGTACAATGAATTTCCAGTGAAAAGGAGAAGAATGGTCAATGAAGAAGAAGAGATGAAAGTGACTGAAATGAGAAAATGTGCTTTATAATTTATAGTAACAAAAATACAAATAATAACTTACATTGTAACGACTCGACCAATGATTTTTCATTCTAGAACTTCGTTTCCCTAAATAAGACTTTTCGTACATGCTTTTACTATTTTATGACTTGCGGGGATGGTTAGTTTGGGATTTGGAAGAGTTCGGGTTGAAATCATAACATTTGGTTCCTTAAGGTTGGCTTAAAAGGTTAAGTTTGACTTCTGTCAATATTTTGAGTAAACGACCTCAGAATTGAGAATTGGCAGATCCAATAGGATCGTATGATGATTTTAGACTTGGGCATATGTTCGGATCGGGTTTTGGATAACACGGGAGCATTTCAGCGCTTAATAGTGAAAGTTGGTTCCTGAAGGTTTTAAAAGTTCTTTAAATTTGATTTGGAGAGAGTTTTGGTAATATCGAGGTCCAAATAGAATTTCGAGAACGTAAATAGCTCTGTAATGTCATTTAAGACTTGCTCGTAAAATTTGGTGTCATTCCGAGTTGATTTGATAGGAATCAGACGAATGTAAGTCTTTTTGGAAGTTTTTGAATTTCATGAGTCAATTCATGCGTTTTGGCATCTGATTCCTATATTTGAAGTTATTCTTGTGCTTTGATCGCTCCAGCGAGTTTGTATGAGGTTATTAGACTTGTGTGGGTAGTTGGTGCGGTGCCCCGAGGGCTCGGGTGAGTTTCGTACGTGTGGGAGAAGTTGAAATCACTCCAGTTTTTCTGGTGTACTTGGTAGCTGCTGCAGGTCTCGCAAATGTGAGAATATGTTTGCATTTGCGAGAAAGTATTCGCATGTGCGATGATGCCTAGTCCTTGCTCGCAATTGCAAGAGAAACCGCCGTATTTGTGGCCCTGCGTTGATCGCATTTGGGATCCCCTTGTCGCATTAGCGACCTGGACAGGGGGAGCGCAGTTCGCATTTGCGACCTTCGCAATTGCAAACCAGATGTTGCAAATGCGACATCTATGTCGCAAATACGACATCTGAGACCTGTGTACAACTCATTTAAAGTTTGGGCATTTACTTCATTTCACATCAACTCTTGGGTGATTTTTGGAGCTTTTGGAAATGAGCTTTCACCTATCAATTTGAGGTAAGTAATTTCTATACAACATGAGTTAAATACATATATTATGAGTAGATTAACATGTGAAAATTAGTGAAAAATCAAGGGTTAGATGAAAACTTAGGTTTTTGATAAAAATGAGATTTGGCCATGAAATTGGTTATGGATCTTAGTAAAAATCATATATTCTTTTTCCTAAGGTTATGGGTAACAACATTCTTCAAAAATTTCCGGAATCCAGGCATGTGGGCCCGAGAGTGAATTTAAGGAACCTTGCAATTTGGGTTGGGTAATCGCTTAAATAGTGGAAATATGAACTTTTGAGCATAAATTGATTAACTTATATAATATTTGACTAGTTTCTAGTCGCTTGGCATCAAATTTGGAGGTTTGCCGCATTATTGAATCGGTAAGTAAGCTTTGAGACGAGGTAAGTCTCTTTTCTAAGCTTGTAATAGGGAATTTACTCCATAGGTGAACTTAATTAATATGTGTTGTTGTTTGTTGAGGGCTACGTACGCACGAAGTGACGAGGGTCCATACGTAGCTAATATTCCTATTTATGTCCGGGTAGTTTTAGGCTTACACTATGTTGTTGATATTGTTATTGCTTTATGTTTATTATCTTCCTTGAGAAGGGGCGGTATTGAGTTTTTTATTAAATATTTCAAAAGGAGTTGGAATTGAGGAAAATAACAGGACCTTAAGAGTTTTCATTTGAATTTAGTATCTTGAAAAGAATGGGAGAGTACTATAACAACATAAGAAATCTTTGTGTAACCGCGTCGCATGTATGATTGGCGAGCGGGGTAATTTCTTAAATTTATATTTGACCCTGTCGCATGTATGATTAGCGAGCGGTGAAATAGATGCATCTATGGTTCGCGCCTTTGACCCTCATCAATGCACAATCTATATTTATGTTGGTTTGGGCCGAACGTCCTCGGTGCTATTGTGCATGATATTAGAACTGGAAGTTTCTTTCATATTCGGTAAAAATTCTTTGTTTGTGTGATCATGTGTTTTAAAGGAAGCAAGTGATTTAAGTTCTTAAATATGGTGATTACTTGTTCAGTTATTTCTTGTTCTAAGTCTTGTTGTTGTATATCATGCTTAATGAGAATCTCATATTATCATGTTATTGGCCGTAGTAAGTGTCGAAGTCGACCCCTCGTTACTACTTCTTAGAGGTTAGACTAGATACTTATTGGGTACATATTATTTATGTACTCATGCTACTCTTCTGTACTGAGCTGTACAGGATCTGAGACAGGTGCATCTTGTTAACAGTCGGGTGCGCAGATTTGATCGCAATCTCGAGAATTCACGGTGAGCTTCCCTCCAAGCCGTTCTGCAGCAGCTGGAGTCTCTCTTATGTTTTATTTTTCTGTCTATTTCCTTTTAGACTAGGCTAGTATTCTTTTGTATATTCTACTAGATTGCCCACATACTTGTGACACCAGATCTTGGCACACACACTAGTAGACTTATGATTTTGGTATTATTCACATGATTACGTTGTGTACTCGTTGCTTACGATTAATATTGTTGCATTGGTAATTTTCTAAATCCTTTCAACAAATGTAGAGTTATTATCCACTTAGTAAATTAAAATAGCGGGAAATCACTAGTTTGATCAGTGTTGTCTTGCCTAACAACGGCGTTGCGCGCCACCACGACCCATAATGGAATTGGGTCGTGACAACATGGTATCAGAGCACTAGGTTCATGTAGGTCTCACAACTTACGGACATGTCAAGTAGAGTCTAGCGTATCGGTGCAGAAATGTTCGTACTTATCTTCGAAAGGCTATAAGGTGTTAGGAAACTACTATTTATTCATCTCCTATCGTGCATTTTAAGGTATATTGAATTTCCTTTCTCTCATTCTCTCACAAATGGCGAGGACACATACGGCACACATTTTACACCCGGGAGAAGCTGCTCCGCCCGTTGCTAGAGGCAGAGGCCGGGGGATGGCACCTCCCCGAGGTAGGGGACGAGGTCGTCCAGGAGCTATCCCAATGGAACCTCCCTCCTATCTTCAGGGGTGAGCGACATGAGGATCCCCAGGACTTCATTGGCAGGTGCAGGGACATACTACACAACATGAGGAATTGGAGTCCCATGGGGTGGATTTCACTACTTTCCAGCTGAAGGGCAAGGCCCGTAGGTGGTGGCAGTCTTATCTTTTTTGCAAACCAGCGGGTTGTCCTCCCATGACTTAGGACCAGTTTACATAGCTTTTTTTCGATTGGTATATTCCACCCTCTCAGTGGGAAGAGTTATGAGGTTAGTTCGAGCAGCTCGAGCAGGGTCAGATCTCGGTGACCGATTATGAGGCGAGATTCTCTGAGTTGTCTCACCATGCACTTATGATACATCCTACTACGCAGAGAGAGTGCAGAGATTTGTTGTAGGGTTGCACCTCGGAATTCGAGCTAGTATGGCCCGGGAAGTTGAGATGGGTATTTGTTATCAGCTAGTAGTGGAGATTGCTTGGAGGATTTAGGGCTACCGTCAGCGGGGTAGAGAGCATATACAGCAGGACAAGAGGGCCCGATTCCTTGGAGAGTTTAGAGGTGCCCCGGCCAGGGGCAGAGGTTAATTTTGGAGGGGCCAGCCTAGCAGGCCACATATTTAGCACCACCACCTCCTCAGGGTGCTCCGGCGCGACCCTATGTTAGTGCTATTCCAAAGAGTTGTTATCGCCCACCAACTCATCAGGGTTCTTCCAGTGCCTATTTCAGTGCCATGCCAGAGAGTTCACACCACCCACCAGCCATCCAGGGTTCTCCTAGTGGGTATTCAGGCCATCAAGGTCATACTTCGGGGTAGCAGTCTATGGTACCAAGAGGTAGTTACAAGTGTGGAGATCAGGGTCGCATGAAGAGGTCCTGTCCTAGACTTCGGGGCAAGGTACTTCAGCAGGGTTTGCAGCCCATGATTTTAGCTCCAGCAGCCGCACCAGCCCTCCAGCCGCCCAAAGGTAGAGGGCAGGTGGGTAGGGGCTGTCCCAGAGGTGCAGGTCAGGCAGGCGAGGGCCAGCCGAGTGGCACTCCAACCATATTTTATGCTTTTCCGGCTAGACTAAATGCAGTGGCCTCAAATGGCGTGATCACACATATTACTTTTATCTACGGTAGGGACTCTTCAGTATTATTTGATCCGGGGTCTACCTATTCATATGTATCATCTCTGTTTTCTCATTTCATTGATATTCCTCGTGAGTCCTTGGGTACTCATGTTTATGTGTCCGCTCTTGTGGGCGATTCTACGGTTGAGGATCAGATCTATAGGTCTTGCATGGTCATATTCTGTGGTTTCGAGACTAGAGCAGACCTTCTGTTACTTGATATGACCGACTTTGAGGTCATCCTGGGAATGGACTATTTATCCCTATATCACTCCATCTTTGATTGCCATGCCAAGACTGTTAACTTAGCAATGCCAGAGTTGCCTAGATTGGAGTGGATGGGTTCATCTATCAGTACATCTAGTCGGGTTATCTCTTTTCTGAAGGCTCGACACATGATCGAGAAGGGTTGCTTGGCTTATCTAGCCTATGTTCGAGATACCACCATAGAGACTCCGACGATTGATTCAGTGCCAGTAGTTCGAGAGTTTGCCGATGTATTTCCTTCTGACCTTCCAGGCATGCCACTAGATCGTGATATTGTTTTCTGTATTGACTTAGCTCCAGGCCCTCAGTCTATATCTATCCCACCGTATCGTATGGCTCCGAAAGAATTGAAGGAGTTGAAGGAACAACTTGAAGAGTTGCAAGCAAAGGGGTTCACCAGGTCGAGTGTATCACCTTGGGGTGCGCCAATATTATTTGTAAGGAAGAAGGATGGGACTATGCGGATGTGCATTGATTACTGCCAACTGAACAAAGTCACCATTAAGAACAAGTACCCACTGCCGCATATTGATGATTTGTTTGACCAGTTGCAGGGTGCTATGGTATTTTCTAAGATCGACTTGAGATCGGGATACCATGTCACAACACAAAACGATGGGCTACGACTGGCACTCGGTGCCTTACTCAACCGAGTACCAATGTAACGTATCTTTTTGTATCATACTATCACAGTTAACTGGGCCAACATGGCCACAACTCGTAATGTATAACTATAAGGGGGAAAGCACTATATCAATGAACAATTTTCTTAAAACGTGAATACATATAGGCCATCAAGGCCTCTGACATATTGTACAAAATGAACCTCTTTTTACTAAGCCTCTAAGAGTATTTGACATCAAATAGGAAAGGGTACTGGCCTACCCATAACTCTGTAGCAAAATTCAGACACGGTGACTCATAGACTCGGCTGCACTCCGAATGAGGTGGAGTCTTATCGATATTTCGCTGAATGCTAACCTCATCTACTATGATGGATCGTCAAATCGATTACCTATACCTGCAAGGAATGAATGTTGTGTCCCCAACAAAAGGACGTCAGTACAAATAATGTACCGAGTATATAAGGCATATAAATAAGTATATAAAAGACATGGAAGAAACATGGAGTAAATGACTCAACGTGTAAGTCTGAATAACTCTGTAAATCATGAAATACTTATAGTGTCATGCATATGCGTATGAATGTCATGTCGTGCAAAGGTACATGTGTTCATAATATCATCAAGCCTCTGAGGGCATCCCATCATATCATCTCGGCCACTGTGGGCAAAATCATCAATGTATACCAGCTGATCAGGTGGTGATGCGTATATAACGCCGTAACCTTTTCCCATATCCTATATACATATTGATGAACGGCTTAATGTATACATATTTTAGTATAAATCGCCTCACATTTTGCTCATGTCTCGTAGATTTGTGATGTTTAATATGATGATTTGTGCTAAATAATGGTATTTCTATGTGTAGGAATCATTCGGATGCAATTTGGGACGAAACGACGTGAATTGGAGCAAAAAGGCAAAAGTCGAATTTTGAGGGCCACATCCAGCGTGGGGCGCTGGCTGTGGCGCACTTTTCAAATTGTTATTTTTTTTGAGTGCCAGGGCCAGCTCCCCACGCTGCCCTGGATAGTCGGGACGTGAGGATTACCTAGTTCGACTAGGACTCGGGTATTTTGATTCCAAGACACCCCAACTCATATAAAAGGACCCTACACCCATATTGGTGGGAAGAAGGTTACTTTTAGAGGAAAACACAAGCATAGAGCCGCCGTGGAGGCCGGAATTCATCAAGTTCCACCTTTCTTCCACCAAACATAGTAATTTATATGTTTATTTGTATGATTTATTGTTTTGCTACCACGTCTATGTGGAGCTATACTTCATGTTCTAGGGTTGTGGTTCTTTCATGAATATTGTTATTCGAATATTGATTTTGATTTCTTAGTTTATCGCATTGGTTTATTTATTCAATCTTGCGCTTAATTATTTGATTGCTTGATCACCAATTGAATACTATCTACGTATCAGGAGTTGAACTCGAAAGTGGGAATTCTAGATTGAATATAGGATTGAGTAGAGCAAGTTCTTGAACCTGGGCATCGCGTAACGGATTCGCGGTTAGGATAGACATATACCTAATTGCCTTGCTTAGTTAATTTACAGGAATTATAAAAGTGTTCTTGTTGATTCTAACACGATAAACATATATGCGTTAGGTTAGCTTGAATAGGCGAGTAATAACTCGACAGATTCTTATGAGCAATATTAACCCTGTTAACCAATAAACTAGATAAATTAATTAGTCAATTCAATTGAAGAATACAATATGAATGTTAGATAGTCCATGACCTGTGATGACCCAAAAGGTCATCCTATGTTAATTTAGCTAAATCCGTGTTCCCAACCCCCGAAAGCCTCCGTTAATCTCACCTCGATATGCGTGCGTAGCCCGAGCATGTAGCCGAGAAGCTTTTATGTGAAAACTTGATGAAACATGGAATTTATAATAATTAATAGAATAAAGTTGACTTTGGTAAACATTTTTGGTAAACGGACCCGGACCCGTGATTTGTCGGTCCCGGAGGGTCCGTAGGAAATATGGGACTTGGGTGTATGCCCGGAATCGAATTCCGAGATCCCAAGCTCGAAAAATGAATTTTTAAAGAAAATTATTTTCTGAAAAATATAAATGTTTTTGGAAAATGAATATTCATGTGACAACCGTGTTACCGGGCCCATATTATGGTTTCGGAGCCCGAAACAGGTTAAATATATGTTATGTGAGTTATATGTAAAGTTTGGTGTAAAATGGACTCGAAATGACGTGTTTCGGATCAAATCGGAATAATTGAGCCTTATGAAGTTTTAAGAAAATTCTATGAGTTTTGAGGTTTAATTCATTGATTTTGATGATATTTTGGTGATTTGAATGCTTGAATAAGTCCGTAGGATGATTTGGGAGTCGTGTGTGTTTTTGGTTTTAAGCCCCGAGGGCTCAGGTGAGTTTCGGGTAGCTAACGGGGTGTTAAAAGGATGAAAACTCTGGTGTTTCTTGAGTTTTATGGTGTCCGGTAGCTAAGTCTATGCGATCGCATAGGTAGAGCTGCGATCGCATAAATTTGAGTGTGGCGGAGGGTCCTGGTGCCTTATGCGATCGCATTGGTGAGGCCGCGATCGCAGGGTTGAAAGTCCTGAAGCTCTGCGATCTCATTCTTCTATCCGCGATCGCATAGAGTGCCGCCCAGCTTCTTCGCGATCGCTTCCCTCTCTCTGTGATCGCGGAGAGTGAAACCCAGCNAATGTTATTTCGGGATTTCCACTTCTTCATCAACTCCTTCTTCTCCAAAGCCCCATTGACGACCTCCAAGCTAGTTTCCCTCCATAACTACTTGGGTAAGTGTTCCTAACACCAACTTCTTCCATTTTTCTTCCCTAATCACTAGAATCTAGGTCTAAAAACATGAAATCAAAGTAGAAATTAGGGGTTTTGGGTAGAGTTAGGGTTTATGGGATTTTGGGTAATTCAACCTCAATTTGGGGTCAGATTTCAAAACAAATCATATATTTGAACTCGTGAGGGTATGGGTAATCGGGTTTTGGTCCGAGTCTCGTGTTTGGACCAAGCGGGCCCGGGGTCGAATTT
>ML242646.1:29672-56743 GCA_005239495.1 Nicotiana undulata | reverse complement strand
GGTGGGATCGGGTTGCACGCCGCAACAGTTGTCAGGTGGGATCAGGTTGCACGCCGCAACAGTAACATAATAAATAAATATGATTGTCAAGTGGGATCGGGTTGCACGCCGCAACAGGTAGAAATAAGGGTGGAATGTTGAGAAGGAATAAGGGTGGAGTGTGATGGTGTTGAAATAAGAACCTACGGAACTTTAATTGTGATTATTTCAGTATCTCTTTGTTGTGACTTGAACTCATATGTATAGTGGGTTGTATTGAAATTGTGTCCTTATAATGAAATTCTTTGTGATTGAATTGTGAAATGAAAATGTTGACGTGGAATGTGATCATTATCACTATTGAAATGAAAATCGATGAAACTCTTGAATATGGAAATGTTGGAAAGGGAAAAGAAGAGATTGTGAAACTTGTGATTTTGGTTGTTTCTTCCTATGTGCAATGTTTGTGAGTTCTATTATAGTCTCTTATCTGTGTATTGCTTGATTGTACTTGGGATGAAGTTTGTTCATACATACTAGTATTGTGAACTCTTGATGTTGGTTGTTTCTATTTTCTGTGCAATGCTTGTTGGTTCTATTAACCGTCTCTTATCTGGGCATTGTTGATTGTACTTGGGATAAAGTTTGTCCATACATACCAGTACAATTCAAATGTACTGACGTCCCTTTTGCCGGGGGCGCTACATTCTTATGATGATTGTAGGTGGTTCCATAGCAGGTAATTCAGCCCACCGATAGTAGTGCCTCCTCTCCATTCCGTCAGCTGCATTGGTGAGCCCCACTTCCTCTCGGGGCCATGTGTGGTTCATGCTACCTTCTTTGAGTTTATTGTGTATTGCAAGGTATATCCGAGGCCTTGTCACCGGCAAGTATTGGTTAAGTTCCTAGTATTCGTAGAGGCTCCGTAGACACAATGTGGGTAGTGTACATATATATTTTGGGTAAGTAATGGTACAGTTCGGAATCGTGATCCACGTTGGTAAACGTTGTATGTATTTTGTAAGTATTTGGTATCATATGTTGGAAATGATAAAAAGTAGAAATGAATCCAAGTTGTAAATTTATGCTCAAGTCTAAATGGCTATTTCACATGAATAAGGTATATTGAAACCACGGGGTAACGCGTGGGGTAGGAAAGGCAATTCCAGGTCCGCTTGACTGGGGTCCTCCGGCTGAGCGCCGGTCGTGTCCCTCGGTTTTGGGGCGTGACATATTTCATAGCCTAAGCATCTCAGAACTTCCCCTCGGAAAATGAAGGGCCGGGCGGTGAATCATCTATATTTATTGCCCCGAACGAATCGCTCGGGGCGCACTCCTCTCTCCTAAGGGCCTCGGAGCTAGACCCTTCAGGGGTGTTCGCTGATTTTCCAGCACATCAAGGAATTTCCTTTCCAACCGATGGCTCGAGGACTTCACGTACGTCTTCATCCGAGACTCCCCCAACTTGGGAATGAACCGACTCATTTAGTGTCGGCCCGACAACCTCGGGAGTCGTCATCATCATCTCGCACGTCGGTGGGCAAAACAATGGTGTCGACCCTCAATTTTTGGATCGTGCTTTTCTTAGGCTTCGGGGTATTGGAGGATGAAACCCTTCGCCTTTTCCTCTCCATAGGTGGATGTGGAACTTCCTCTTCGCCAGGCGGAGGTGGCCTCATGGATACGTTTTCTCCAAGACCTGTACCAGAAGAACGAGTTATAAACCGGTATTCCTATGGAAAGACGTCGGCTCATAGACCGAAGAGCTCACCATGATTCTTAGCTTCCCACCGGCCCTTGGCAAAATCTCGCCAGCAACGCTCGGCGTGTGAGAAAGTGGAGGCTTATTGGCAAACCCAGCCTTCAAGGTCCGGGATAGCACCAAGGAACCAAGCAGAAGCTGCACCACGAAATGGAATTCAGATCGAGAAAAGAAATTCATCATATAAGAAATCAAATACCGATGACATAAATCGGATTTACGTTTCATCTTCCATTCCTCGAGGAATGGCATCTTCTCCGCAGGTATCAAATCAGAGGTCCTGACTCGAACAGACTGACCCATCCAACCCGGTCCTTGTCTTCATCTGTGCCCGAAAATACTATTTTGGTAGCCCGACACTGAAGCTTTATCAATCCACCTCGATAGAGCCGAGGACTGTACAACCTGATTAGATGGTCGAGGGTGAAAGGCATCCCCACGACTTTGCTCGAGAAGAATTTGAGCAGGATCACAATGCACCAAAAGGAGGGGTGGACCTGCCCTAGGGTTACTTGGTATTGACGACAAAAGTCCAGTATGATCGGGTCCACGGGCCCTAATGTGAAAGGGTAAGTGTAAACACTCAAAAACCCTTTCACATGAGTGGTGATATCCTTATCAGGCGAAGGAGCCACCACTTCTTTGTCTTCCCAATTGCAGCCTCTTTTTACTTGTTTGAGATCATCCTCTGATATCGAGCAAATGTAACGGGACATGGTCTCACATCGGCCGGGAACTGAAGGGGGTCTATCCACCTTAAAATTGGAGGTCAGTTCACATGGCCAGGGAACACACTCCTCTACGTGCAACTCCACCGGTGTCTTGCTGCCGGCCGACTTCGAGGAGGAGTCTCTTTCCTTTTACGACACCACTTTAGAGGTCTTAACCATGGTTGAAAACAAGAAAGGTAAAAAAGCAAGAATATGACTGGCGAAAAAACAAGAGGAAGAAAGAAAGGTTTGAACGGCGGAAGATTTGATCAAAGCAAGAAAGGAGTTTGAAGCAAAGTAAAATTTGAAATCAATGAGGAAGTTGGTATTTTTAGATTTCAAACGACGGTTCAACGTCACCAGTGGCCGACCAACGACTGACAAACATTAATGGTCTTTGATAACCGAGCTGACGGTACATTCCGATCACATCTAACGCTTACGCCATGAAAATAACTTCTTGATCGTGACATTGAAATATCGAGATTCAAATCGTTTCTTATTCTTCTATTATAAGAAACGCGGGGACTATCTGTATGCGGTAAAATTGAGAGGCTCGATTTTTGGGCTCAGGGCGCCCCTCAAAATCAAGTACGCATCGAGGTAGGTCTGGGCTCGAGGAGTGCGCAGACCGATGGATCGGGGTCAGACTAGATCAACACCATAATAACCAAATCACGAAATATCCGCACTCAATCATCAATCCCGGAGAGAATCTTGAAGCCGGTAGAGCTATTAACGGTTAACAATGCCAATCATGTATTTTACTTCCGTGATTAGAATCACTCCTTATTTAGGATTCCTCTACTATATAAAGAGAAACTCTATTCATTTGTAGGGGCATTGTTGGATCAAGAAGCTGAATGGTTTTGAATGACAAAGGAACTCAATGTTGAACCAGGTCCATCACTGGAGACATAGACACATGCAGAGTTGAGGGCACGTGAGGTGTACAAGCAGGAGATAAGCGAAATCTGTGATCTAAAGAGATATATCCTGATCGAAAAGATTGCAAATTGATAAGGAGATGGACTCCTTATTCAGTAAGAACAGAATCAAGATAAGGGAGGATTTAGGGAGCTGAGATCAACTAGATCTCTTCCACCAAGGAAGAGTAGCATCCTAATTCTAGTGAATCGCTTTGTGTACTAATCCTATATATTTTTAAGTGTTCTTATTGTACAGGTACGCACAAATGCAGAAGCAAAACAAGAATTAAGAGCAAAATTACCAAAGCAATTTTGCAAGCAGTTCGTGTGAGAATTAAGTGTGCGACTCTGAAGCTACTTGAACCAGCTAGAAGAACCAGTTCCATCTGTTGTCTTTTAGTCTAGTTATTTGTAGTAGGTGCTTACAACTTGTACCTTTCAGCTTTATCTAGAAGCAACTGTAATAGGTACTGAGTGTTCAAGTTATAGCTAACATTGAAGTTTGTCGCAAATAGCTGGAGGCTAGTTTGCCACAAAGGGATTAGAGGTAGTCCTTAGGTTTACAAAAGAGTTTATTTTGTAAATGTTGTTTGGCTCATTGATTTAGTGAAGAGTTTGGGAAAATCCTACTGGGAAGTAGGTCGCGATTTTTTCACCTTTTGAGCCAAGTGTTTTCCACGTAAAATTGTTGTGTTTTTTAATTTCTGTATTTATTATTCCGCAAACTGTAGAAGTTGGAACACATAGAAGAACCTGGTCCTTCTATAACTAGTGCACGTGAAAATTGGACACCACACAAATCACCCCCCCTCTTGTGTGGTATTGACGTTAAGAACATCAATTGGTATCAGAGCGGGTTATCCTTGAAGAGGCTAACACCTTAGGAAAAGATCAATGTGAGTGCACCACCTGGGAAATGGGAAGGACAATCAACTACTAGGCCACCACTCTTCAATGGCCTGTACTACTCCTGGTGGAAGAATAGGATGAAAGATCACTTAATTGGAGAAGACTATGAACTATGGGACATAGTCACTGACGGTCCTTTGGCCACCATGAATAAGACTGCTGAAGGAGTAGATGTGCCAAAGACAAGAGCTGACTGCACTGCTGAAGACTTAATAAAATGGGAAAATAATGCCAAGGCCAAGAAGTGGATTGTGTGTGGACTTGGTCCAGATGAGTACAACAGGATTCAAAGCTGCACTACTGCCAAGGAAATTTGGGACACTTTGCAAGTGGCTCACGAAGGAACTGCACAAGTGAAAAGATCCAGAGGTACATTACTATATTCTCAATATGAGAGTTTCTCTATGAAGGAAGGAGAGACCATCCAAGAGATGTACACTAGGTTCACTACTCTAACAAATGAACTAAAATCTCTTGGAAGTACTATCCTTGAAGAAGACAAGGTTGAAAATATTTTGACAAGGGTTTTGCCAATCTCTTGGGAGAGTAAGATCACTGCTATTCAGGAATCTAAGAACATGGCAACCCTCAGTTTGGATGAGCTAATTGGAAATCTCATTGCCTATGAACTTAGAAGGCAGTCAATGAAGATGGATGCTCCCAAGAAGGAAAAAAGTTTGGCCCTGAGAATCACTGAGGGAGCAGAACTAGAGGAATATGAAATGGCTATGATCACCAAGGAATTCAGAAACTATCTCATTAGGAAAAAGGGTATCTCAAGAGGTGGAAACTACAACAAGGCAAAGGAACCAGAAAAACCCACCAACGAGGGATGCTACAAATGTGGAAAAACTGATCATCACATCAAGAATTGTCCTCAGTGGGAAGTTGAATGGAAAAGGGAAAGATCTGAATGAAGAAACCAGAAGAAGGAACTGGTTCATCCCAAGAAAAACAAAACATCAACAAAAGCTATGATTGCTACTTGGGGAGAAAGTTCAGATGAAGAATCAGATGATGAAGATGGAGATGAACAACACTCATGGCAATTGGTGAATCAGATGAGGAATCAGAGGTAAGTATATCTCATCTCAAAAACAAGATTAAGTTCTTATCTAAAGAAAAACTCTCTGAATTGTTACTTGACTTCATTGATGATTCTGAAGAAATAAATAAAGAGAAGGAACAATTGTCTAAGAAGTGTGTAATGTTTATCAAACTGTAAAAACCTGGAAATCAGAGTAAGTGAATCTGTGAGTGAATACACTACTCTGAAGAACCAGGTTAATCCACTTGAAACACATGTCCTAGAGTTAAAATTTGAAAATTTAAAACTGAAACTAGGAATCAATAAGAAGATAGTTCAGAACTCTCAACTCATCTTAGAAGAAAATGTAGGCAGACTAAAGGATGAGTTGTATAAGAAAGATGAACAGATAAGAGTGTTGAAGGAGGAACTTGGATAGGTTAAGTATGAACTAGACAGAACATGCAAATGGAATAAATCCTATGATGCTTTAACATGGCTACAGGAAAATCACAGTAGCAACAGAAGAGAACATGGCTTTGGGAGTCAACTACCTAAATGGGATCCCAAAAGCAAGTACGTCACACTTCTTGATAACAAAATTTGTACCCACTATAGTAAGACTGGTCACTACAAAATTGAATGCAATGCAAAAGAGCAGACCAGTCAAAAGAATAAAAGTTTTGTTCGAAAGAAAAATTGGTTACCGAATTGGGCTAAAAGGAACTTAATTCATCCTTTTTCTTATAGAAAGGGACCCAAACTAGTTTGGGTTCCTAAGACTAACCCCTGGTTTTCTTTTGTAGGTTCAAGTGAAAAGGAGTAGTCAAATATGGTACATAGATAGTTGTAACGACCCGACCGGTCGTTTTGTGTTATCGAACCTCATTTCCCTAAATGAGACTTCCCATAGCGGCTTCTTGTCATTTATGACTTGCCTGCAAAATTTGGTGTCATTCCGAGTAGTATAGGTTGGTCCGGTGCATTGTTATAGAAATCAAGAACTTGAAGTTCTTAAGTTATGATTCTAAGTGGAGGAGGATGTAAAGACCCGCAAAAATTTCATGTCTAAAATCAACACCCGATAATTATGGACTAGTACCATACAAGATACCATATGACCATGTTAGTATAATATATGAAGTATATATAAAGTATATTAAAAATATGGAGAATTTTGAGTAATTCGAGATAAGTTTTAAATTATGCGGGTAATTAATTAATTACCGGGTAACGAGACATTACCTAATAAGTGGGTAAATATTTATAATCCCACCCCACTCCCCACGTGGCAGCAAAGAACTAATCAAATAAATGACTCATGGTCATTCTTGATAGGTGGCAACAAAACGGATAACTAAAGACATAACACTTGTTGAAAATGTGACCATCACTGCAATTCATAGGTAATGCACTTTAGCAACTAAATTACTTAGAGAATTCTTCCAAATTCCTTCATGACATAACTTTAGAAACTTTTACAATACTTTTCCTACAAAGACACTAGCATTCTTGTAATTCAAAACATTAGCCATTAAGTAAGCACTACAACCAGACGTGAAGAAAGCTTTCTTCATTTTCTAACGCTACAATTGATACCTTCAAACAAGGTTTCGTGGCACAGTAGCGACGTATAATTTTGAAATTCTAAAGGAGTATGGTGGAAACGTTTCCAAGAATATTATACAGATTTTTCCTACTCCAGTTACGAGTCCTCAGGTGTAGAGTTCGAAGTTGCGGGCGCGTTCTTGGTCCGAAAGGTTGATTCGACACGAGGTGAGTCACCTTTCTAACCTTGTAAGAGGAAATTATCCCATAGGTGTTCTATATGCTGTGTGTAATTATTTTGGGGGCTACATGCGTACAAAGTGACGAGAGTCCGTACGTAGCGACTACCATGCCATGTCGGGTAGTGTGAGGGATCACAAGCATGCTTTACGTGCCTTATATGTATCCTTATGCGTACTTTGAAGTTACTTATTGTCTTTGAATTAGCCTAAAATTAGTGGAAAGTTGTCTCTGAATCTATAGTGCATTAATCCTTGTTACAAGTATAGCCTCTATTGAGCTTATTGGTAAATTCAGTGTATATATATGTATATATGAGAGTCAGCACTCGAGTCGCAGGTATGATTCGCGATCGAGGGAAGCTTTATGATAGTTGGTATAAACGTGTCAACACTCAAGTCGCAGGTATGATTCGCGATCGAGGGAAGCTTTATGGTAATTGTATATAAATGTGTCAGCACCCGAGTCGCATGTATGATTAGCGAGCGGGGGAAGCTTTACGACTATTCAGTGTTTAGATATTTCCTTTACGATTCCGGTCAGTTGTCTTATCCTTGTGTGCGTATGACTATTTGGTACTGTTTTATTGATATTGGCTTGACAGATATTTAGGGAAAAGGAAAACGTATATTGTTGTTTATTTTCAGTAGTTACCTGGATTTCTGTACTTGATATGTATTTGCTACTCACTGTCTTACATGTCTACTGTATTTCATTACATCCTGTCATATATTATACTGTTGGACCTTAGTGAGTGTCAAGTCGACCTCTCGTCACTACTTCTTCGAGATTAGACGGGATACTCACTGGGTACATAATTATTTATGTACTCATGCTGCACTTCTGTACTTAACTGTATAGGTTCTGAGGCTGGTGCATCTGGTTATCAGACCGGAGTTATATATTGACTATAGCAGACCTGACTTCACGGTGAGCTTCCTTTCCTAACGATCCTCAGCAGCACCATGGAGTTTCTTTTGCTTATGTTCCCGTCTATTTGTTTCAGACAGTGGGATTGTATATTCTACCTTTTGTATATCCAGTTAGTATGCCCGTGATACTCGTGACACTAGTTCCTGGCACACACATAGTAGTTATCATGGACTGTATATATTTTTGGTTCAAGCCTCCTTATGGCTGCTTTTGGTTTAAAAATGATAAATTATCTTTTCGATATTATGTTTCATAACTTATAACCTGGTATATGAGGAAATATGTAATTTAATGAGGAAGAACCCTTAGTTAAATAAGTGTTGGCTTGCCTGACCCTGATGTTGGGCGCCATCACGACCTGAGTTAGGATTTTGGGTCGTGACAAGGTGGTATCAGAGCTCTAGGTTCACGTAAGTTTCACGAGTCACGGGTAAGTCTAGTAGATTCTTGCAGATTGGTACAGAGATGTCTGTACTTATCTTCGAGAAGCTACGGGGCTGTAGGAGTACTTCCCTTCTTGATTCCTCATCGTGCAATTTGATTCCCTTATGTCTTATGCCTATGTTTCTTCCTACTCAATCTTACGCGCCGCGAAGCGCTTGTTATGAATCGGGAATTTGAGGAGTTGTAATGGTGCTACAGATATGATGCGGGATGTTTCCATACATAGTTGATTAGGTTGTGCTATCGCCCTTCAAAAGGATATTATGTTGTTCCAGCTCAGTAGCTGTGTGTCTGGGAGCCTTGAGACTATGCTCAGGATGTTAAGATGCTTACGGTCGGTTATCGCACGACATTGTTATGATGATAAAATGCTTGCCCATATGTCGGGGTGATGAATGGCTCAAAGATCTCTAGTTCACGTAAGTCTCACGAGTCACGGGTAAGTCTAGTAGAGTCTTGCAGATCGGTACGGAGATGTCTGTACTTATCTTCGAGAGGCTACGGGGCTGTAGGAGTACTTCCCTTCTTGATTCCTCATCGTGCAATTTGATTCCCTTATGGCTTATGCCTATGTTTCTTCCTACTCAATCTTACGCGCCGCGAAGCGCTTGTTATGAATCGGGAATTTGAGGAGTTGTAATGGTGCTACAGATATGATGCGTGATGTTTCCGTACATAGTTGATTAGGTTGTGCTATCGCCCTTCAAAAGGATATTATGTTGTTCCAGCTCAGTAGTTGTGTGTCTGGGAGCCTTGAGACTATGCTTAGGATGTTAAGATGCTTACGGTCGGTTATCGCACGGCATTGTTATGATGATAAAATGCTTGTCCATATGTCGGGGTGATGAATGGCTCAAAGAGAGGTCTTCTCAGAGTGGGTTTCGAGATTTCAGTATTTGATTTCCGGCAGAGGAAACGCATTTGGACTATGGACGATCTGGTTCGGGTTGGTAAGGCAGTAAGACTTGGTATTAACGAGCAAGGTGGAGTATTCACCTGTGTTGTGGTATCGTTGTTTGATCTAATATCATGCGTTAAGTTCGCCGGTGTTATAGCTCTTTGGTTGCATTGGGTTAGAGTGTTGAAGAAGCGGTGTCCAGAGATCGTGGTGTGTAGTGGTTCAGAATTGAATAGTTACTTCTAATAAAGGGAACTCGAGAAAGACGATCTTCTGGGAGTTTGAAGTCGTGGTGATCTACTGGTTCAAGAGCCACAGAGAATGATATTGAATTGAGGCCGCAATTGAGAAGCATGCGATGAAGGGAGACATATGAGAAGTGTCAGGTGGCGGCTAAATCTCTAGATGCCAGGCGTTAGAGACGAAAGTCGTGTTGTTGCTTAAAAGAATGAGTTTAACTAAGTGGGAGAGTGGCAGTGTAGCCTATGAGTTCAGTGGTAAGACGACTGCCTACCTTGAAAAGGAGTTGGAATGGTTTGAGAATTTTAGTGGACAGGGATTAGGTCCCCGAGCTTAATCTGAGCTATTGGTTACCGGCGGAAGGTTGGATGCAACAGGGAAGAGTGGTTAGGGACGAGGAAGGATGCTATATGGCGGTGAATTTGAAGATGTTGTAGCGCATTTAGTAGGTGTCCATGAGAAGTGAACGGACGTGTAAAGTTGGTGAATGAGAACAAGCTTAGGGTGAAGTACTGATGTTGCAGACGGTGTGCACCACAACATTGTTGGAAAGTGTCAGTTGGTGAATTCCACAGGTGGGTTATCCCCTATGAGTAGGTTACCGATTGTGTGATTGGCAAAGTTTCTCAAGGGATTCTAGTGGCTATTCGGTAGGAGGCCGAATATGTGAAGGATGCTGGAGAATTTGAGTATTAATGGGATGCTAGCAGGAGAATTTAGAAGAATTTGACAGATTGGTTGAGCAAGATTTTGTTAACAGAGGAGAAAGGATCTCAGCAGTGTCTAGAATGGTGCAAGAAGTAGCTTCGGGCTAAGTGGGGGAGTTCCACCATCTACGGTTGCGTTGTAAGATTGTGTTCTCTTGGGGTTGCGGATGGTCGGCGTATTGGAAAGTTATTACAGCTAAGGGGCAGGGAGAAAAATGGTGATTTTTTGTGGGATTTGATGAATGTGTGCAAAAGTTGGCCCTGTTGGACCAGGGTTAGGCTCTAGAAGATTCAGAATTTATGCTTAAGGCATAAGCAAGTTGTAAGGATAGTGACTCAGTCATGTGCTTCATTGAGAGCATGTTCATGTGCTAGAAGGACCTTGGAGTTGATGGTATTCGGGGGCCAGTCAGAGTGGGTGACTCTCAGCAGAGATCCTAGTAAATTCGAAAATTTGAGTATGCGGTGTTTAAGGGTTTCGAGTTGCAGTATGATTAAGAATCGAGCTTTTGCAGCATTTGAGAAAGGGAAAATAGTTGGAGTGTTCCATGTTATTTTCAGCAGGCATGATAGTATTGGAGGAGTGAGAGAATAAACTCCCGGTTGTAGAAAGATTTTCAAGAAAGTGTGAGACGAGGTTATTGCATCAGGGATCAGTGCGATATAATTTAGTGAATGCATTAAAGGACCGTTACCCTTATTGGGTTGTAGTGATATGGTGGTCTTAGTCAAGAGGAAGGATTCAATGTTTGGTTAACTCTGCAATTGGTTAGAATTTCTGCACATCTCCTCTGTTGGGATGGTATCGTCAGCACTATAGCAGGATGTATGTGTATATCTTACAAAGTGTATTGAGAGCATCAAATTCGTAGAATTTTGGCTATTAAGGTTCAGGAAGCGTCATTGTGGTTAGATGATGGATTATGCGGTGTATGGTGCTAATCTAGCAAAGGTACGCAGTTGTGTTCTGGTGCCTCGTGTATTGGTTGATACGTTGTTCATATATTAGAAAACAGGCCTGGTAGAGAATTTCCGGTGTTGGAACTGAGTTCGGAACTTGCTGTATGGATAAATGAGGATATCTTCAGATTTTATCAAGCTTACGCGTTCAACTGGGTTGTGGCTGCACGGGCAGGTGCACAAGGTGTGAAGAAGTGATTCCAAATAACTCAAAAGCAGTTCTTGGCACGTTCGAGGACAAACGTCTGTTTAAGTTGGGGAGAGTGTAACGATCCGACCGTTCGTTTTGCATTATAGGACCCCGTTTCCCTAAATGAGACTTCCCATAGCGGCTTCTTGTCATTTATGACTTGCCTACAAAATTTGGTGTCATTCCGAGTAGTATAGGTCGGTCCGGTGCATTGTTATAGAAATTAAGAACTTGAAGTTCTTAAGTTATGATTCTAAGTGGGGGAGGACGTAAAGACCCGTAAAAATTTCATGTCTAAAATCAATACCCGATAATTATGGACTAGTACCATACAAGATACCATATGACCACGTTAGTATAATATATAAAGTATATATAAAGTATATTAAAAATAGGTAGAATTTTGAGTAATTCGAGATAAGTTTTAAATTATGCGAGTAATTAATTAATTATCGGGTAACAAGACATTACCTAATAAGTGAGTAAATATTTATAATCCCACCCCACTCCCCACGTGGCAGCAAAGAACTAATCAAATAAATGACTCATGGTCATTCTTGATAGGTGGCAACAAAATGGATAACTAAAGACATAACACTTGTTGAAAATGTGACCATCACTACAATTCATAGGTAATGCACTTTAGCAACTAAATTACTTAGAGAATTCTTCCAAATTCCTTTATGACAGAACTTTAGGAACTTTTACAATTCTTTTCCTACAAAGACACTAGCATTCTTGTAATCCAAAACATTAGCCATTAAGTAAGCACTACAACCAGACGTGAAGAAATATTTCTTCATTTTCTAACGCTACAATTGATATCTTCAAACAAGATTTCGTGGCACAGTAGCGACGTATAATGTTGAAATTCTAAAGGAGTATGGTGCAAACTTTTCCAAGAATATTATACGGATTTTTCCTACTCCAGTTACGAGTCCTCAGGTGTAGAGTTCGGAATTGCGGGCGCGTTCTTGGTCCGAGAGGTAGATTCGACACGAGGTGAGTCTCATTTATAACATTGTAAGAGGGAATCGTCCCCATAGGTGTTCTATATGCTGTGTGTAATTATTTTGGGGGCTACGTGCGTACAAAGTGACGAGAGTCCGTACGTAGCGACTACCATGCCATGTCGGGTAGTGTGAGGGATCACAAGCATGCTTTACGTGCCTTATATGTATCCTTATGCGTACTTTGAAGTTACTTATTGTCTTTGAATTAGCCTGAAATTAGTGGAAAGTTGTCTCTTAATCTATAGTGCATTAATCCTTGTTACAAGTATAGCCTCTATTGAGCTTATTGGTAAATTCGGTGTATATATATATGTATATATGAGAGTCAGCACTCGAGTCGCAGGTATGATTCGCGATCGAGGGAAGCTTTATGATAGTTGGTATAAATGTGTCAGCACTCGAGTCGCAGGTATGATTCGCGATCGAGGGAAGCTTTATGGTAATTGTATATAAATGTGATAGCACCCGAGTCGCAGGTATGATTAGCGAGCGGGGGAAGCTTTATGACTATTCGGTGTTTAGATATTTCCTTTACGATTCCGGTCAGTTGTCTTATCCTTGTGTGCACATGACTATTTGGTACTGTTTTATTGATATTGGCTTGACAGATATTTGGGGAAAAGGAAAGCGTATATTGTTGTTTTTTTAGTAGTTACCTGGATTTCTGTACTTGATATGTATTTGCTACTCACTGTCTTACATGTCTACTGTATTTCGTTACATCCTGTCATATATTATTCTGTTAGACCTTAGTGAGTGTCAAGTCAACCTCTCGTCACTACTTCTTCGAGATTAGACGGGATACTCACTGGGTACATAATTATTTATGTACTCATGCTGCACTTCTGTACTTAAGTGTACAAGTTCTGAGGCTTGTGCATCTGGTTATCAGACCAGAGTTAGATATTGACTATAGCGGACCTGACTTCACGGTGAGCTTCCTCTCCTAACAATCCTCAGCAGCACCATGGAGTTTCTTTTGCTTATGTTCCCGTCTATTTGTTTCAGACAGTGGGATTGTATATTCTACCTTTTGTATATCCAGTTAGTATGCCCGTGATACTCGTGATACTAGTTCCTGGCACACACGTAGTAGTTATCATGGACTGTATATATTTTTGGTTCAAGCCTCCTTATGGATGCTTTTGGTTTAAAAATGATAAATTATCTTTTCGATATTATGTTTCATAACTTATAACCTGTTATATGAGGAAATATGTAATTTAATGAGGAAGAACCCTTAGTTAAATAAGATTTGGCTTGCCTGACTCTGCTGTTGGGCGCCATCACGACCTGCGTTAGGATTTTGGGTCGTGACAATAGTGGCTGCTCAAAACACATGACTGGCAACAAGGAACATTTCCTTTCACTTGAGAACCTCAAAGAAGGAAATGTCTCCTTTGGAAATGGAAAGTAAGGTGAAATCATTAAGGTTGGTAAGGTAGGTAAGGATGACACACGTTCCATTTTCTTGATAGATGGCTTGAAATATAGCCTGAGCAGTGTGTCACAATTGTGTTACAGAGGTAACTTGGTTGCATTCACTTCTATAAAATGCTTTGTAATTAATATTATCACTGAGAAGATTGTTTTGCAGGGAAAAAGAGTGAATAATATCTATATCATAGATCTTTCCACTCTGTCAGAAAATGAATTAACATGTTTAAGTGTGCTGGACAGTGATCCCCTCCTTTGGCACAAAAGACTTGGCCATGCTAGTCTAAATCAACTCAACAAATTAGTCTCCAAGGACTTAGTGATAGGACTCCCTAACATTAAGTTCCAGGAAGATAAAGTTTGTGAGGCTTGTGCAAGGGGAAAGCAGGTAATATCATCTTTCAAAAGCAAGAAAATGGTAAGTACCACCAGGACGATGGAACTGGTCCATATGGACTTATGTGGTCCTATGAGAACATTAAGCAGAGGTGGTAAGAAATATGTAATGGTGCTTGTTGATGACTGTTTTAGATTTACCTGGACATTGTTTCTAACATCTAAAGATGAAGCATTTGACATGTTTACCTCTTTTGTTAGAAAAATACAGAAACAATTAGGAAATCAACTTGCATCAATTAGGTCTGATCATGGTACTGAATTTGAAAATGCCAAATTTGCTGAATTTTGTGATGAGCATGGCATAGATCATAACTTTTCTGCCCTTATAACTCCACAAAAAAATGAAGTGGTTAAAAGAAAGAATAGGACACTTGAAGATATGGCCAGGACCATGCTTCTTTCTAGTAAACCACCTCATAGCTTCTGGGCAGAAGCTATAAACACTGTATGCTATATCATAAATAGGTGCATAACTAGATCACTTGTAGAGAAGAATCCCTATGAGTTACTTAAAGGGAGAAAGCCCAATATATCATATCTTAGGGTTTTTGGCTGTAAGTGCTTTGTGCATAACAATTGCAAGGACTCCCTAGTTAAGTTTTATCCCAAAAGTGATGAGGGAGTATTCTTGGGATATTCATCACATAGTAAGGCTTATAAAGTGTATAACAAAAGAACTATGTTTGTTGAAGAAAGTGGGCATGTTGTTTTTGATGAAACTAACATTCTCTCTGAGAGACAGGAACAAGAAGATGAAGAAATTGGGCTGGTCAGAAACTCAGACCAAACTGGAGCAACACTGGAGGAAGGAACATGTGATGGAACAGGTTCATCCATCCCAGACAACATGCCAGGGGGAACTGAACAACAAACTAATTTTCGAACCTCATAGGAACCTGTCCCTGATCCTGTTCCTCAGCAACAAAGCACTGTAGTATCTTCAAGCAATAATTAGTTAGGTGTAAAACCACACAGATATCAAAGTTCTCACCCCATTGAGAACATTATAACTGATCCAACATCTGGAATCAGAACCACATCCTCTTTGAAAAATTTGTGTGCGTTTGATGCTTTTCTATCCTTGATTGAACCTAAAAATATTGCTGAAGCTTTGCATGATTCAAATTGGATAAATGCAATGCAAGAAGAACTCAACCAATTTGAAAGGAGCCAAGTTTGGCATTTGGTACCCAGACCCTTTGATAAATCAGTGATTGGCACAATGTGGGTATTCAGAAACAAACTTGATGAAGATGGAACAGTCACAAGAAACAAGGCAAGATTGGTGGTTCAAGGATACAGTCAGGAGGAAGGCATAGACTTTGATGAAACCTTTGCTCCTATGGCAAGGTTGCAAGCAATTAGGCTACTCATAGCCTTTTCTACTTACATGGAATTCACCCTTCACCAGATGGATGTCAAGAGTGCCTTCCTGAATGGCTATCTCAAGGAAGAAGTGTTTGTAAAGCAACAGCCGGGTTTTGAAAACAAGGAGAATCCTGATCATGTGTACAAACTTGACAAAGCACTGTATGGACTCAAACAAGCTCCAAGGGCATGGTATGAAATGCTATCAAAATTCCTGCTTGAACATGACTACAAGAGAGGTAAAATTGACAGCACCTTATTCTTGAAGGAAAAAGGTAAAGATCTTTTGGTAGTGCAAATATATGTAGATGACATAATATTTGGGGCAACTTCTGAAAAGCTAAGCAAAGAATTTGCTAAACTAATGGTGAGTGAATTTGAAATGAGCATGATGGGTGAGCTTAACTTCTGTTTAGGCTTACAAATAAATAAAATTCAAATAGAACTATGATCCATCAGACAAAATATGTGAAAGAGTTGCTTAAATGATTTAAAATGTAAGACTCAAAAGAAATTGACACTCCTATTGCAACATCCCCAAAACTAGATATAGATGAACCTGGTTCATCTGTCGATCAAAAGTTGTATAGAGGAATGATTGGTTCATTGTTGTATCTTACTGCCAGTAGACTTGACACTGTTTTCAGCGTAGGACTTTGTGCAAGATTTCAGGCTAATCCCATGGAATCACACTTAACTGCAGTAAAGAGAATCTTGAGATACCTTAAAGGCACCACTGACCTCTGTCTTTGGTATCCTAAAGGTAGTAATTTATATTATGGGATATGCTGATGCTGACTGTGCAGACTTTTTGGTAGATAGAAAGAGAACCTTAGGTATGGCACACTTTTTGGGCTCATGTCTTGTGTCTTGGGCCACAAAGAAGCAGAATTTTGTAGCTCTATCTACTGCTAAGGCTGAGAATGTGGTTGCAGCCTCATGTTGTGCTCAGTAATTATGGATTAAACAATAGTTGTTGGATTTTGGTATAGAGGTTGGTTGTATCCCTATCTTTTGTGATAAAACTAGTGCTATCAGTATGACAAAGAACCCCGTTTATCATAAAAGAACAAAGCACTTAAATGTTAGACACCATTTCTTAAGAGACATCTATGAGAAGGGATTGATCTTTATTGAATTCTGTGCAACTGAGAAACAAATTGCTGACATCTTTACTAAATCACTAATTAGATAGCATTTTGAAAGGAACATGTTAGAGTTAGGGATGATTAAGATCACCTAACTGAACCAATTCAAAATAAAAAAATGAAAAAAGTTGGAAATGAAAAAAAACAAAATTTTTGGCTAGGAATTCTGAAATTTGTGTAAATAATCAGAATAATCATTTCTCAGTATCATGCTATAAACAACTTGCCATGTGTTAATATGAATCCTTGGTTACTAATGATGTTTTTATATTTTTTGAAAATTGAGGCTTAATCAAGAGATTCTTACAGGATGAACCTGGTTCATCTGACAGACGAGTTATATGTTCTCCACTATACACATCTTGAAATATTAATAGTTACTCATGAGCAGAACTCTATCTAAAACAAGCTCTTTTCAAAATTTTAGTCTTTATCCTAAACTTGAACTTGTTCCGTCTAACCAAAAGAGTCAATCGAATTAATAAGCCTAGATTATAGGGTAGACATAACCGTCACTTTTAACTGACACTTCTGAACCGATTAGACTTCTTCTTGACCCAGAATTACACCCGTTGTGTATTAATTAACCATTCCTTTAAAAACCCATCATTATCACTTCTCTAAATCACCATTCACTTCTCCTCTTCAAGTCATAACCGTCGAACCCTTTCAACCTTCTGCTCAAACACTTTGATCCTAATCTTTTTCCCTTCTTCAACAAAATCATCACAATGGCTAATACTCCACCACCCGCTTCATCCTCCTCCACCACACCTGACTACAATATCACACTCGAAGATACTAGTTCCATCCCATCTCAATCAAATTCTTCCACCCCATCTTAATCCCATCACACCACCCCTCAAAACAATCATGTTTCGTCTCCTCCAATCACCTCCGTTTCTCAAACAAGCCCTAATCCGGAACCCATGAGAAGGCGAGTCAAAATGCTTGCCAGGAAAACAGTGGCTACTGGCTCTCTAGCTAAGAGATTGAATGCTAAGCTTCAAGCCAGCCAGGCTCAAGAATCAGAGAACTCCAATGACTCCTTTAAGTCAGCAACTGAGGGGGAAGCAACTGGTTCATCTGATTCTGAACATGTATCATCAACTCCTAAAACTGGGCCTGAGCCTGAATCCGTAATTTCTAAAATTAGGTTTGTTCTGATTGGGTCTGTGGTGGATGTGGAAATACCTGATAGGCGACGAAGAGGTGGTAAAAATAAAAATGTGAAAGAAAATGAGAGAGAGGGAGAAGGAAGTACTGTGAGGGGAACAGGGGCAGGAGTTACTCCATTGGCAATTTGTGGTACTACACCAGTGGTAGTTGAAGAAGAAGCCAAGGACTTAGGGAGAAGTAACTCAGGAGAGGCTGCTGAGGGGTTAGAGAATCTTCGACATGCTACTGATGAACCTGGTTCATCCATTAAGGAAACCTTAGTTGAACTTATGAGAAAATTAGGGGAGAGTTATAAACCCAAGAAGAAGAGGACACCCAAGGCTAAGAAGGCTGAAACTCCAGTGGCGAGTAAGAAGAGAAAAGACACTCCCTCTGTTGAAACCCCTCTTCCAAGAGGAAAAACTACAAGAAGTGCAATTAGGTAGAGTGAAGAGGAGTTGCAGAAGGCTTTGAAGGAGAGTAAGAGAAAGAGAGCTGAAAAGGGGAAGGCAAAAGTGTTTGAGCCTGTAGAGGCTGTTGAGGTTGAGGAGATGGACCTGGTCCACCAAGAAGAACAAACGGCAGATGTTGAGGTTCAGACACCCAAACCAAAGAAAGCCAAGACTTCTTCCAAGAAGTCTGCATCTGTGTTTTCTACATCCTCAACTGTTGCAAAGAGGACTAGGTCTATACTGAAATCAAAGAAGGTTCAGATTGATTAAGAGGATGATTGGAGTGGTGAAGAAGCAGAGGAGTCTGGTGGAGAGAAAGACAATTTGACCAAATTTTGGAAGCGTAGTATTCTGAAGGGGAGGTTGTTGAAGGATCTGGAGGAATCTGGCATGGTCTACCTATTGGATACGTTGGAAGTGCAGGGCTGGAAGGACATGGTCCTTTAGTTAGATGGCAGGCTGGCAAGGAGTGAGATTGTAGAGTTCATGGCTAATGCTGAAGTCAAAGATGGCAGGGTCTCCAGTCAGGTAAAGGGGATCAAAATCACCTTTGATGCCATTGAGATGGGTGAAATACTTGGGATTCCATCTGAAGGTTATGATGATTATACAATGCAGAAATGGCCCAGCCTGGATGGTCTTCCTTCTGCACTGCAAATTACTAGGAGGTTCACTGATAATGCTGAAGAGGTGGAACCAAGGGCAGTTTATAAAAGCGAGATGAAGCCCCCTCATAAGGTGGTGTTTGAGTTCATCAACAAATGCGTACTGCCCAAGAAGGAGAGAAGGCACATAGCAAACTATATGGAATTAACCCTCATGGAGTGCCTGGACAATGGAAAGCAAATCAACTGGCCTTACTTCATCATTCAGCTGTTGGATAGGGTGGTCAATGGTTCTAAGGCCCATGCTATCCATATGGTTTCATCCTCACGACTGTGCTCGCTCACTTCAAGGTACCCCTGAAGAAGGCAGAAATGGCCACTGTCAAGGACCACTTTGACAAGAACACGCTTCTGGCATGTGACTATATTGTAAATGTTCCTAACAATGAACCTGGTTCATCCAGAAAAATGCCTGTGAACATCAAAATCAGGGCACTTATGCATGAAGGTGAGGCTAAGGATGCTGAAATTCTTAGGATGAAGAATCGTCTTTCAGAGGTTGAAGCTGAGAGAGATGCTCTCAAAACTGAGCTTGCCAAAGAGAAGGAGAAGAATGAGGGGATTCTTCAGAATATGTTGTCTCTTCTCCAAGCACAGAACCCAGTCTCCACCCTTTCCCAGCCTTAGTTGTCCAGTGACTTGTCTTTCACCCTCTATGACCCAGATTCGAGATTTTTTGTTGTTTTCTTTTGCTCATGGTAGTAACTGTTTTTATTTCTTTGTGTGGATGGTGGTTGAACTATGCTTCTATCAATGAATTTTCCAGTTTCTACTCTTACTCTTGTCTCACTTTCTTTGATAGTTTGCATTCTTGGTTCACTATTGATGATTAATCCATATTTGCACTTGCAGTTGCCCTAATGGCCATGAGTAATTCTTATAAATCTGGTAATTCTGATATTTTGCAACTTTTCAATGATGCCAAAAGGGGGAAGATATGCTATATTTAGAATATGTGATATTTATAACCTAATGAACCTGGTTCTTTATGATAAATGCTTAATACTCTAAAAAGTGTCAATGTTAGATTAAAGCGGTTACAGGCCTAAGCACAGGGTTTGCCATCATAAAAAAGGGGAAATTTGTTGGATCAAAAAGCTGAATGGTTTTGAAGATTGACAAAGGAACTCGGAGTTGAACCAGGTCCATCACTAGAGACATAGACACATGCAGAGTTGAGGGCACGTGAGGTGCACAGGCAGGAGATAAACGAAATCTGTGATCTAAAGATACATCTCCTGATCGAAAAGATTACAAATTGATAAGGAGATGGACTCCTTATTTAGTAAGAACAGAATCAAGATAAGGGATGATTTACCGATCTTCCACCAAAATCTATGTCCAAACATGCCCTTAATAATCTTCATACTAGAGACATTTCTGCAAAAGATTTTGATTTATTGAAGAAGTCAAATCATTTATAAGATTCTTGTATTGGGACAACTTATATGGTACAATTCAACAACCATATTGATTTAACAGAAATTTTAATTCCACTCAAAGTGCCATGTTTCATCATTTATTAAAGACAAAATGGCCTAACTGACACATATACTTGTCTCATCTTGTCATGTCGGTCTCTAAACTTAACAATTTACCAATTGAACACTTACACTCCTTCAAATCGTGCATAATAAATGCTGATGACACGAGATCATCAGTACGTGTCATACATTCTCCTACACGTAGGAAGCCACGTCAAGAAAATCAAACCACATAGGCTCAATGTCATTTATTATGGCCACATAGAAAAATAATACGGTAAATGATTGTTATCCCCCCAAAACTCAAATTTTCCCCTCATTGTACACTTACCCGCTTAGTTAGGGCTAAGAAAGTATGAACCACTTCTATCTCTCTTCGCTTTTCCGTTATCGTTGCCAGTATTTTTATGTCCAAAGTCCACTTAAATCCTGTCTTATTCTGCTTTTGTCATAAACAAGGGTTGCTATTTTTTTTTCTTTGAAAAAGGAGGAAAATCAATGGCGGAACAGAGATTGAAAAAGGAGGAAAATCAATGGCAGAACAGAGATTAAAAATGGAGGAAAACCAATGGCGGAACAGAGAATTAAAATGGAGGAAAATCAATGGGTGGAACAAGGGTTGTTGGTTTTCACCTCCGAATTTCAAAATTTAACGGAAAAGAACCTCTAGGTTTGCACTTAAGAAAATAACCTTCCAATTGAGGCTCAAATCTATAATATTGAAGACAAGGCAAGAGATTGGAGACATAAAGAAAAAATTATCATCACATCCTAGATTTTCGCAGCCTAGATAACAATTCTATTTGTGTTTGAGATCAATCTTATTTGAGAATAGGTGATTGGGATATAATCAAGCTGGGATCGTAAATATTTACTTGAAAAAAGAAGAAGGTACAACTGGAACAAAAAGGGAGGGGTGCGAGGGAGGGAATGGGCTTACAGAAAAAAGAGATGAAATGGGGTGGGTATGGGGAAGAGCAGAAAGAGAACATATCTCTTTTTCTTTTTTCTTTGTTTCTTTTACTTATTTATTTTTATTCTTATTTTAATGATTTTTTCTTCTTATTTCAATTATTTCAAGTTTAAAATGTTCATATTCACGCTCATTATCCGCGTGAATTACAGTCTCTTTGTCTAGCTCAACCATTATTTTATCATATGCATTTGGTCAACGGTCAGAGCGGTTCAAATAATAGGCTTTGATCAAGTTAAAATGTCCGAATGAAAATAACTGAAATCGGAGGATCGATATAATAAAGTGGAACAAGTATATGTGACATTTAGCCATTCTGCTTTTATTATAAGTGTAATTAATTTTTATTCAGTTGTGTAGCAGAATGATGAGTGATAACACACTCACTATTTAGAGAGAAAAAAAACATCATAGCCATCAGCGCAACGTTTTCTTCGATGCAGTAACATTTTTGCACTTGCCTAATGCATCAGTAAAATTGAACTTATCAACCTTCATATTGGACGTAAAGTCATCATTATTAATTCATTAAGTTATGCGGCACATATTATTGTATGCGAAATAAAATATGTAATAAAAATACACCAACAATATAATTATTGAAAAATAAAATACTTTTTAAAAATAGGTAATTAAGATATTACAATTTGCATTATCTTAATTTGTAATAATCGAATAAGAATAATATTATTATTAATCACCACATAATTTGTCACGACCCAATTCTCCCTCCGACTGGGTCTCGTGACGGCACCTAGTCTAGACGACTAGGTAAGCCTATATCTTAAGCGAAATTTAGATAAAACAGTTAAAATAACAGTGAATGAAATAAATCATAATAAAGTCGACGCCGCTCGGCATAAACAATTACTTTACCCAGAACCCGGAATATCACCATACATCACAAGCTACTCTACTGCTTAACATACACAACTGGAAAAGAGAAGACTGTATAGTTTCATCTACAAGTACTACGACTTCAAGATAGGAAGGGGACTCGGAGATCTACGGACGCTGCAAATTATACCTCGAGTCTCCTGATACTCCTGCTGCTGACTAGCTGAGATACCGCGTACTAGGACCTGGATCTGCACATGGGGAAAACATGCGCAGAAGGGCGTGAGTACTCCACATTCGGTACCCAGTAAGTGCCAAGCCTAACCCCAGTCAAGTAGTGACGAGGTCAGATAGAGGCCCTACTGAGGTTTGCAAAGTAACAGATATAGAGAACAAGTAAGTAAAACAGGTGATAATCGACAGGAATTATAAGTAAAGGCTAGCAAGAAACGGTATAATCAAATGCTCGGATCAACGCAATATATATATAAAGCTCTGAAAGAAAGTAAAGGTGCAATGCAATGCAATATGAGGGAAAGGCTCAGGTCTCTGCCCGCAATCCTTGTATGCAATGCAGAATCAGGGAAAGTNATACGTAATATAAGGTAAATCTCCAAAATAACGTAGTTTAAGGGTTTGAGGAAAAACTACTTGGAAATCTCGTAGAAAATCACTAAATCAGTTTCAAAGAATAGTAACGATTGGAAAATCAGTTAGAAATCAAATTACCATGATAAATCTTAAGTTATTGTGCAATTTAAATGATAACAGCAATAATAGAGTTGAAAAGGAAGCATTATGTAGAAGGAAATAAGGAACTTCAGTGAAAATATCCCGTGCACGCGCTCGTCACCTCACGTACACGGGGTTTTTATAGGAAAAACCAGTAAAAATGCCTAAGGGAGATTCCCCAACACAGAGTTAGGCAAGCCACTTACCTCAACTGTGCAAATCAACCGCTAATCACTCTCTTGCCACGAGTATCCAACTCCGGGTGGCCCAAATCTATTCAATTCGATGGGATAACGTAAATATAAATTCAAGAAATCGAAATAACTAATTAATTCAGAACTAATACGCGAAATTAGAAAATTTGACCAAAACGCCCCTCGGGCCCACGTCTCGGAATCGGGAAAAATTTATATTTTCTGAACCCTTGTTCGCTCACGAGTCTAACCATATGAAAATCTCTCAAATCGGAGGTCAATTACCCAATCAAAACCCCAAAATTAGGTCTAAGAAGTTTCTTCCATTTTCCCCCAATTTTAACTCAAAATCATGAATTTAAGGGTGGGATTTAAGATTAGGAACGTGGAAATTAACCTAAGGTGGTAGGAAATCACTTACCTCGATTACCCAGCTGAAAATCCTCTCAAACATCGCCTCCCCCGAGCTCCCACATACTCAAAAATGGTGAAATAAGGTTTAAGCTTCGAAATGGGGTTTAATAATCTGCCCAGGTGTTTTATGCTATGCGATCGCGGAGTCTCAGTCGCGATCGCGGAGAGTAAAATTCCACGTGCCTCAAAAACTTAAGTGCGATCAAGTACATGTGCCTGCGATCGCGGACCTTCTGGCATTAGTATTATGCGATCGCAGAGTGTATCATGCGATCGCGGAGAGTAACCTCCATATTTTTCCTCTAGCCCTGCAATACTATGCGATCGCGACCCTTCATGTGCGATCGCGGAAGCCAACATAGCAGAACTATGCGATCGCGGCCTATAATCTCCTGGCCCTCTCATCTAACACTATGCGATCGCAGCTCCATTTATGCGATCGCAGTGAATACTTGACTGCTGTAGAAAACCAGCAATAACAGCTAAGGCTTTTGGCCTTGAAGTGTCCGTTTGAACACCCGAAACACACCCGAGGCCCCCGGGACCTCAATCAAAACCACCAACTAGTCCGAATACCTTATTCAAACTTGGTCGAGCCTTAAAAACACGCTCCATAACATCAAAATCATCAAATAAGCATAGATTCAAGCCTAAGAACTTATGAAGTTTCAAGAATTCACCTCCGATGCCGAACCACGTCTAAACTCGTCCGAATGACCTCAAATTTTGCACACAAGTCATAAATGACATTCCGGACCTGCTGTCGCTTTCGGAATCCCATTCCGAGCCCGATATCAAAATCTCACCTATTGGCCAAAATCGCCGAAATTCTTACTTTCGCCAATTCAAGCCTAAATCTACGTCTGACCTCAAAAACACATTCCGAACATGCTCCCAACCCGGAAATCACTCAACGGAGCTAACAGAGTCGACGAATTTCCATTCCGGATCCGTCTTCACACAGCTCCCGCTCCGGCCTAATTTCTAAGGTTAAAGCTCTCCTTAAAGGACTATATGTCCAAAAACACTCCAATTTTCATCACTCAACGCTCCGACTCGTTCCATTAACCTAATAAGACATGGGAGGAACATTTATCTTGGGATCGGGGCGCTAACTCTCCAAAACAACCGGCCAGATCATTACATTCTCCCCCTCTTAAGAAAATCGTTCGTCCTCGAACGAGTATAGAAACATACCTGAAGCTGTGAATAGGTGAGGGTACTGACTCCGCATATCCTGCTCGATCTCCCAAGTCGCCTCCTCGACCGGATGACCTCTCCACTGCACCTTGTTTGAAGCAATATCCTTCGATCTGAGCTTTCTAACCTACCTGTCCAAAATGGCCACAGGCTCCTCAACATATGATAGGACCTTGTCCAACTGGACTGAGCTGAAATCCAACACATGAGTCGGGTCACCATGATATTTCCGGAGCATGGACACGTGGAATACCGGATGAACACCTGCTAGGTTGGGAGGCAAGGCCAACTCATAAGCAACCTCCCCAACCCGCTGCAATATCTCAAAAGGGCCGATGAACCTCGGACTCAGCTTACCCTTCTACCCAAATCTCATGACGCCCTTCATCGGCGATACCCGAAGCAAAACCCGATCACCAGCCATGAATGATAAATCACGAACTCTCCGGTCCGCATAACTCTTCTGTCTGGATTGGGCTGTGCGAAGTCTATCCTGAATTACCTTCACCTTGTCCAAGGCATCCAGAACCAAATCCGTACCCAACAAGCGGGCCTCGCCCGGCTCGAACCATCCAACTGGAGACCTGCACTGCCAACCATATAAAGCCTCAAACGGCGCCATCTGAATGCTGGACTGATGGCTGTTATTGTAAGCAAACTCTGCAAGAGGTAAGTACTGATCCCATGATCCTCCAAAATCAATCACACAAGCACGGAACATATCCTCCAAAATCTGAATGGTGCGCTCGGACTGTCCGTCCGTCTGAGGGTGGAATGCTCTACTGAGATCAATCTAGGTACCCAACTCACTATGCAAGGCTCTCGTGAAGTGCGAGGTGAACTGAGGACCTCGGTCTGAAATAATAGATACCGGCACACCATGCAACCGGACTATCTCCCTCATGTAGATCTGAGCCAATCTCTCCGAAGAATATGTAGTCAATACCGGAATGAAATGAGCTGACTTGGTCAGCCGATCCACAATCACCCAAATAACATCATACTTCCTCAGAGTCCGAGGAAGTCCGACCACAAAATTCATGGTAATCCGCTCCCACTTCCACTCTGGAAGCCTCATCTGCTGAAGTAATCCTCCCGGTCACTGATGCTCACACTTGACCTGTTGACAATTGAGGCATCTGGCTATGAACTCCACTATATCCTCTTTCATCCTCCGCCACCAGTAGTGCTGTCTCAGATCCTGGTACATCTTCGCGGTGCCGGGATGAATGGAGTACCGCGAGCTATGGGCCTCCTCAAGGATCAACCTCCGCAGTCCATCTACGTCAGGCACACAAATACGGCCCTGCAGTCTCAACACACCATCATCATCTATGGTCATATCTCTAACACCATCCCTCTGAACTCTATCCCGAAGAGCTCGAAGGTCGGGATCATCATACTGGCACTCTCGAATGCGGTCATAAAGAGAAGATCGAGCAACAACAAAAGCAAAAACCCAGTGTGGCTCAGAAAGGTCCAACCTCACGAATTGGTTGGCTAAGGACTGAACATCCAAAGCTAAGGGCCTCTCAGCTGCATGAAGATATGCCAAACTACCCAAACTCTCCGCCCGGCGACTCAGGGCATCGGCCACCACATTGGCCTTCCCCGGATGGTATAATATGGTGATGTCATAATCCTTGAGTAGCTCCAACCACCTGCGCTGACGCAAATTGAGATCCTTCTGCCTGAATATGTGCTGCAAACTCCGGTGATCCGTATATATCTCACAGGGAACACCGTATATATAATGACGCCATATCTTCAGGGCGTGAACAATCGCTGCCAACTCAAGATCATGAACCGGGTAATTTTTCTCATGTACCTTCAACTGTCTGGACGCGTAGGCAATCACCCTACCGTCCTGCATCAACACCGCTCCCAAACCAATCCTCGAAGCATCACAATAGACTGTATAGGACCCCGAACCGGTAGGTAGGACTAACACTGGAGCTGTAGTCAGGGCTGTCTTGAGCTTCTGAAAGCTCTCCTCACACTCCTCAGTCCATATAAAAGGTGCACCCTTCTGGGTCAATCTAGTCATGGGTGCTGAAATGGATGAAAATCCCTCCACGAAACGGCGATAATAACTTGCCAAACCGAGGAAGCTGCGGATAT
>ML242646.1:524-17582 GCA_005239495.1 Nicotiana undulata | reverse complement strand
AGAGGGATGATTGGGTCTCTACTATATCTTACTGCAAGTAGACCTGATATTGTGTTCAGTGTGGCACTATGTTCTAGGTTTCAAGCCAATCCAAAGGAGTCACATCTCACTATAGTAAAAAGAATTTTGAGATATCCGAAGGGCACCACTGATTTGTGTCTTTGGTATCCTAAATGTAGTAATTTTGACCTTGTAGGATATGCTGATGCTGATTATGCAGGTTTCCTGGTTGACAGGAAAAGTACTTCAGGCATGGCTCACTTTTTGGGCTCCTGCCTTGTCTCTTGGGCCACCAAGAAACAAAATTCAGTAGCCTTGTCTACTGCTGAGGCTGAATATGTGGCTGCAGCCTCTTGCTGTGCTCAGTTGCTATGGATCAAGCAACAACTCCTGGACTTTGGTATAGATGTGGGATGCATTCCTATTTACTGTGATAACACTAGTGCAATTAGTATGACTAAGAACCCAGTTCATCACAAGAGAACTAATCACATAGATGTTAGGCACCATTTCCTGAGGGATAACTATGAAAAAGGGATGATCTCCATCGAATTCTGTGCCACTGATCATCAAATTGCTGATAGATTTACCAAAGCATTGAGCAAGAAGCATTATGAGAGAAACAGGCTTGAATTATGGATGATTAAGATCACCTAATTGAAAAACAAAATGAAAAAAAGGGGGGAAGTTTTATGGCTAGAAATATTAATTAGGTACTTAATCAGATTAATCATTGCTCAGTACAATGTCTTTATTGCCATACTCTTCTGCCATGTATTAATATGATTCCCTAACTGCTAATGATGTTTCTCTATTTTAGTGAATTGAGGCACAATAAAGATTTTTAACAGGATGAACCTGGTTCATCCATGCTGGTTTACATGATTGACACGGTACGTTCTCATCTCCATACATGTATTAATTCAAGTACAGTCATACATGAGCNTGCTAATGATGTTTCTCTATTTTTGTGAATTGAGGCAAAATAAAGATTTTTAACAGGATGAACCTGGTTCATCCATGCTGGTTTACATGACTGACAAGGTACGTTCTCATCTCCATACATGTATTAATTCAAGTACAGTCATACATGAGCAGGACTCTATCCATTTATGGTTCAGTTCAAATTCTCGTACTTACCCAAATAATGAACCAGTTTCAAGAAGCTCCGTCACATTAAATTAGCCTAGTTTTAGGGGGAAAGAAACAGTCTAATCAATGTCCAATCACTGACAGTCCTTAATCGATTAGTATCCTACTTGTGTTAATACACCTTCGTTATAATCACCCCAGCCACAAGTTATAAATAGTCCATCATTACCCATTGAGAATAAAGCAATAGACGAACCCTGTTCAAGTCACTCAACACTCAAATCTCTACTACCTTTTACCCTCTCCTCTTTTTCTCTAAAAAATTTAACACCATGTCTTCTGCTTCATCTAATTCTCAAAATCGTGACTACGATGAAAGAGTATATGAGTCTAATTCTCCACCAGTCTACAGTTCTGAATCCTCTGAGACACCTCAAACCCCTGAATACCATGATGCTCTTAAACCTACACCAAACCCTACCCCAGCCCCCAAACCCCGTCGTGTCAAGGTTCTTGCACGCAAATCTGTGGCCTTAGGTTCACGAGCAAAGTTCTTGGAAGATTTATTACAGGCTGAAGAAGAACCCAAACCAGATCCGTCCAGTGAATCGTTCAAATCAGCCAATGAAGACGATGCACCTGGTTCGTCCAATGCTGAGAAAGGTAATACTGAAGTTACCTCTGTGTTAAATTTTGAAAATAGATTTGTGTCGGTGGGGTCTGTGGTGGATGTGGAAGTACCAAGTAGGAAAAGAAAAACTAGGAAAATTCTTGAGAATGAGGGAGATGCATGTGTGAGGGGATCTGGGAAGGATGGTTTCACACTTGAAATTTGTGGCCCCATTCTTGAGAATCTTGAAGATGATGTCGTAGTGATAGGGGGAACTAATAAAGTTGAGGAAGATGCTGCTAGGTTAGAAAAGATGATGAAGGAGATAGATGAACGTGTTTCTTTTGAGGAAGAAACCTTGGCTGAGAGATTGAAGAAACTGGGGGACTCATACAACCCCAAGAAGAGAAGGACTCCAAAGTCCATCAAGTCTAAAGCCTCAGATTCCTCAAAGAAAAAGAAACCTGATGAGTCTGTTGGTGTACCTGTTCCAAGGGTATGAGCTACGAGAAATACTGTTCGAGAAGAAGAGGAGAAGCTGGAAAAAGCTCTGCAAGAGAGCAAAAGAAAGAAGGCAGAGAAAGGGAAAGCGAAAGTGGGGGAGCCTATTGAGGCTATTGCTGTTGATGAGGTGTTGGACCTGGTCCAACAAGAAGAAAAGGTTGCTCCAGTGGTGATCAAGACACCCAAGCCCAAATTGGCTAAGACTTCCAAAAAGAAGTTAGCACCTGTGTCTGCTACCACCGTGAGTACATCTACGAGGACAATGTCTAAAGTAAAGTCAAAGAAGAAAGTTCAGATTGTTAAGAGGTATGATGATCCTAAAAGTGTAATTAATATTTATTCAGTTGTGTAGAAGAATGATGAGTGATAACACACTGACTATTTAGAGAGAAAAAAACATCATAGCCATTAGCGCAACTTTTTCTTCAATGCAGTAACATTTTTTCACTTGCCTAATGCAGCAGTAAAATTGAACTTATCAACCTTCATATTGGAAGTAAAGTCATCATTATTAATTCATTAAGTTATGCGGCACATATTATTGTATGCGAAATAAAATATGTAATAAAAATACACCAACAATATAATTATTGAAAAATAAAATACTTCTTAAAAATAGGTAATTAACATATTACAATTTGCATTATCTTAATTTGTAATAATCGAATAAGAATAATATTATTATTAATCACCACATAATTAGTATTTGAATTAAAGAATCCCTTATCTATATTATTATAAAAATATGAATACAATGTCGGTTTACCAAAATAATCTTATAATATTAAGCATAATAACTCATAATAAAAGGACATAACCAAAATTCTAGATATTAGCATTATAATCTTATTAGTTTTAGGACATAATGTTATACGCTAGTAACCCTACATGATTACCATTTAGAATCTTATTTGTATAATTAATTTAGGGCTGTCTAATTCATATAAAATTGAACAAGTAAATATTTTTAGTCATGTAATCCTATTACTTTTAGGATATACTTCTTAAAAATTCTTATAATATTTTATTTCAAAACGTATTATAATGTCCTTACTAATTTAATTCGAGAAGGTATTATATTGTACAAATCCATTTAGAAAAATGAGAACCTGTATTATTATAAAATTATAAATATAATATTAATATATTAAATTGCCTTAAAATATTAAACGGAAGAACTCATAAGGAAAGGACATAACTACAACTTTTTTTTTTTGTTACAATATCTTCTATGCTAATTTTTAATATTTAAGATTTTAAATTAATAAAATTTGGTCTATTAAATTCTCATTAGAAATATGTAGGAAAGTTTAATAAAATTAATTTCATAAGAATCCTCCGTATTGGCAATACATTACCATTACATAATGTCCAATACGAAGAAAAAATAAAAGTAATACTATGTGGACTGCATAAAGAGTTTAAATTGAGAAAAACAAATACTCCCATGACAAAAATATTTTTATATTACATTTAAACTATTTTCCTACTCAAATAATAATTTTTAAATCAATTTTTCATGTAATATTAAAAAATACCTAATTATTAAACAACAACTAAGAAAAGTTTTAAGAATATAAATGTGTGAGAAAGAGAGAAAAAATGATTGGTAAGAAGTCAATTAAATATTCAAAATAAAAGATGAACTAATATTTAGATCTGAATCAACATAGAGTAAATTATTATTTTATGTTAAAATCAAATAATTAAATCTGTTATTAATTATTTAGCAAGAGAATCCAATTCAATTATTTTTTAAATTCATCATATGAGTAAAATTTTTATTCAAGTAAAAATAAATCTAAAATGAGCGTTAGAAGACAAAGTAAAAAGGATAATATATTATTAAGAATCAAAATGTTATACAAGTGTATGAGGAAGCACAATCAAAGCTAAATCCTTAACAAGAATAAGCTTTCTAGACAATATAATAAAGAGTCTACTCCGGTATAACGAGATTATTCTTTGTAGATGCCTCTGGCGAAATCGAAATAATATTTCTATGCCATGCATTACTTGCAAATATCATATCAAGAGGCATGTCTGTCACGACCCGAAATTCCACCTACAGGTCGTGATGGCGTCTAACGTTGCACCCGCTAGACAAGCCAACGTTTTGAATAAACAAACCCATTAACAGCTAAAATGAACAAGATAATTATGACAACTGCGACTAACAATATGAAAGTTAACTGATTTCAAATTATATAACAAGTTCCGAAACAGATCCCGTAAATATAACCCAGAACTGGTGTCACATACTCACGAACTGTCTATGAGATTACTAAATACAGTGGTCTGAAAATAAGTACATATGACCGTCTTTAAAACTATAGAATAAGACAGAACTGAAAGACAATGGGTAGAAGGTGACTGTTGTCCCATGACACTGAATGGGTTTTGAAGATTGCCAAAAGGTGTCAAGTTGAACCAGGTCCATCATAGCATACACATCTGAATGAAGCAGTTGGAACAAGAATCGTACAAGTCTAGGAGATATCAGTGATTGTTGAGTATACTAAGAGAATGTCTCCTAATACGAAAAGGTTTTAAACTGATAGAGATGACAGAAGTTGATTTCAGCTAGGACAGAAATAGAGGAAGGAAGTTGAGTTACAATCAAACTCGTTTACCAAGGAAGAGTTGGATCAGAATTGAACCATGGACTCAACAAAAGGACTCTATAAATAATCAATATATTACTGCTGAAAGAGGTGACGCACAAGTACAAAAGTGAATCAAGATCAGAAGCAAAAGTTCCAGAGACATTTTGCAAGCAGCATTGTTGTGCGATACAAAGGCTACAGTTCAACTAGAAGAAACAGTTCCATTGTTTGTGTATTGAGTCTAGTTGATTGTAGTAGGAGTTTTAACATTGTATCTTTTCAGCTTACTTAGAAGCAATTGTAATAGGTACAAATTGATCAAGTTAGAGTTAGCTTGAAATCTGTAGAAATTAGCTAGAGGCTAGTTGATACAAAGAGGATTAGAGTTAGTCCTAGGATTACAAAAGAGTTTATTTTGTAAGTCCGTTTTGGCTCAGAGTTTTAGTGAAGAGTTTGAGCAAATCCTACTGAGGAGTAGGTCGTGGTTTTTTCACCTTTTGAGCCAGCTATTTTCCACGTAAAACTCCCTGTGTCTTTACTATTACTGCTTAATTATTCCGCAAACAGTAGTAAGTAGTATACTAAGAAGAACCAGGTTCTTCTTATTAGACAGCACTCGAAAATTGGGTACTGCACAATTAACTTGTAATATTGTGTAGTATTGAAGTCTAAAATATTAGTGACGCCAAGGCCCACGAACGTCTGCGGGTCTACCTCGATGTCTCCTGAATGGAATGAAGGTATGCTCCCTCCGTCAGTGTCCACTAGGTCCGGCTGCGTAGTCTGCACAAGATAAAGAAGTGTAGGTGTTGCATCAGTACAACCGACCCCATGTACTGAGTAAGTGCCGAGCCTAACCTCGGCGAAGTAGTGACGAGTCTTGGACTGACAATAATATACATACCTGTGCAATTCTATATAATAACAGGAAAATATTGATGGAAAGAAACAAGTAAATACATATACAGGGAGAACATGTTGGGGATAAAAGGCAACAAATTACCAAAACATCATAATAAGATAATAACTGAACTGTAGGAGTAAGACATGAATTAACATCTCGAAACAAGTAAATAAGTAGCAAAAGGCACGACATGTCCCCTCGTGCATAGCCTCACAATCACACGACACAGAATGTCCCCTCGTGCAATAAATAATAAATAGTCGGCACGACATGTCCTCTCGTGCGTAAATAATAATCACTCGGCACAGAATGTCCCCTCGTTCAATAAATAATAAACAATCGGCACGACATGTTCCCTCGTGCGATAAATAATAAACACTCGGCACGGCATGTCCCCTCGTGCGATAAATAATATTAAAACTACAATATAATGTGAAACTAACAATAAGAAATCTCAAGTGTACAGAAATACTCAAAAAAATTCTATCGTCCCGGCAAGGGACTCAACTATAACCAAACTCGCTCAGAAGTGTAACTTCACAGTAAGAGCCTCAACTGAACAATTAATCAATACTTTCCCCCGTCATGAAACAACATCAATGTACCACTTCTAAATCACCAATTATTCATAGTATAGAGAACATCAAGAACACGGTATAATTTATCACAATTGACTCACGGGCGTGCTTGACCGCAACATATAGGTACTCGTCACCTCACCTATACGTTGGACATGAATTACACATAGCAAATAAGACTCTATACCTATTCCCTCAAGATAAGGTTAGGCCAAACACTTACCACGACTCCAAAAAATGCAAGTCAAGCCTCAATCACAGCCTTGCCTCTCGAATCCAACTCCGAAATGATAATATCTAGACATGATTGACTTAATAACATCAATAATTATTCAATAACTCAATCCCAAAGCCTAATTATACATTATCTATCATTCTTCCAAAAATACCAAAATCCGACCTCGGGCCCCCTTGGTCCAAACTCGAGGTTCGGACCAAAACCGGATAACCCATTCCCCCACGAACCCGAATATACAATTTGTTCTGGAATCCGACCCCAAGACGAGGTTGAATTCCCAAAAACTCCATAAACCTAACTCTACCCAAAAACTCCTAATTTCTACCTTGATTTTATGATTTTAGCCCTACATTCTAGTGATTGATAAAGGAAAATGGAAGAGATTAGAGTTAGGATCACTTACGCAAGTGGCTATGGAAGAAAACTCGCTTGAGAATCGCCTAAGGGGTCTTGGAGAGGAAGAAGATGGTGAAAAAGTGATAATCCCGTAATAGTATTCTGTTTGGAGATTTTAAAATAACTGGGCAAAAACGTGCATCGCGATCGCGGAAATGGGTCTGCGATCGCTGAGTGTCTTGTCCCTACACTCTACGATCGCGGCTGATAGAATGCGACCGCGAAGAAGAACCTGGGACCCCTCCTCACCGCGATCGCGAACAAGAGACTGCGATCGCATAGCTCAAGGGCTCCACCCTATGCGCTCGCGGACTAGGCATTGCGATCGCAAAGGGTACCTGGCCAGCCCCCGCCCAGACTTCCTATACCTCTATGCGATCGCGGACAGTGCTATGCGATCGCATAGAGGAACTGACCTCCCCCTCAATGAAAGCCTATGCGATCGCATAGAGCAAAATGCCAGACACCAGCAACAACTATTTCACACCAGATTTTTCTAACTTTTTGCACTCTGATGCCTACCCGAAACTCACCCGAGCCCTCGGGGCTCAAAAATAATTACACACACAACCTCATAAACATACTACAGACTTATTCAAATAATTAAACCACCAAAATAACATCAAAACAATGAAATAAACTCCAAAATCTATAGAATTTTCTCAAACTTCATAAACTTCTAAATTTCCCATTTTTGATCTGAAACACGTCAAACCAAGTTTATTTCTTACCAAATTTCACAGAAAAGACATAATAACGATATTGAACCTGTTCCGGGCTCCGGAACCATAAATACGGGCCCGGTAACACAGGTTTCGCATCAAAGTTCATTTTCAAAAGCCTTTATTATTTTGAGAAAACAATTTTCTTGAAAAAATTCATTTCTCGGACTTGGGACCTCGGAATTTGATTCCGGGCATACGCCCAAGTCCCATATTTTCCTACGGACCCTCTGGAACCGTCAAATCTCCGGGTCCGTTTACCAAAAATGTTGACCAAAGTCAACTTTAATCAATTAATTACCATAAATTAAACTTTTTATCAAGTTTCCACATAAAGGCTTCCTGGCTTCACGCCCGGGCTGCGCACGCACAACAAGGTGAGATTAACGGAGGCTCTCGGGGCCTCGAAACATAGTTTTAGCTAAATTTACATAGGATGACCTTTTGGGTCATCACAATCTCCACCTCTAAAACAAACGTTCGTCCGCGAACAGACATAGAAAGGTAACTGAATCAGGGAAAAGGTGGGGATATCGGCTCCGCATATCGGACTCGGAATCCCAAGTAGCTTCCTTAATAGGCTGATCTCTCCACTGAACACGAACCGAAGGATAACTCTTTGATCTCAAACGCCGCACCTGCCGGTCTAATATAGTTACCGGCTCCCCCTCGTAAGACAAATCCTGGTCCGACTGGACACCGCTTAAGTCAAGTACATGAGATGGATCCGCAATATACCTCTGGAGCATAGATACGTGAAATACCGAATGCACAACTGACAAACTAGGTGGCAAGGCAAGTCTGTAGGCCACCTCTCCCACCTTATCCAAAATCTCAAATGGACCAATGTACCTAGGGCTCAACTTGCCTTTCTTCCCGAACCTCATCATGCCGTTCATAGGCGACACTCGAAGGAATACCCGGTCTCCTAACATAAAGGCCAAATCTCGAACTCTGCGATCCGCATAACTCTTCTGTCTGGACTGAGCTGTACGAAGTCTATCTTGAATAATCTTCACCTTGTCCAAGGCATCCTGGACTAACTCAGAACCCAACAATCTAGCCTCTCCTGGCTCAAACCATCCGACTGGAGACCGACACCGTCTACCATACAACTCCTCATACGGAGCCATCTTAATGCTCGACTGGTAGCTGTTGTTGTAGGCAAGCTCAACTAAAGGCAAGAAATGGTCCCATGAACCACCAAAATCAATAACACAAGCGTGCAACATATCCTCTAAAATCTGAGTAGTACGCTCGGACTGTCTGTCTGTCTGAGGATGAAATGTTGTGCTCAAATCAATCTGCGTGCCCAACTCTCCTTGAAATACTCTCCAGAAATGGAAGGCAAACGGAGTACCTCTGTCTGATATAATGGATAAGGGCATACCATGCAATCGAACAATATCTTTCATATATATCTTTGCCAACTTCTCCGTTGAATATGAAACTGATACCGGAATGAAGTGCGCTGACTTGGTCAGCCTATCCACAACAACCCACACCGCATCAAACATCCTCTGAGTACGTGGGAGTTCAACTACAAAATCCATAGTGATACGCTCCCACTTCCTCTCGGGAAGCTGAATCCGCTGCATCAAACCACCGGGTCTCTGGTGGTCGTACTTAACCTGCTGATAGTTCAAGCACTCAGCTACATAAGATACAATATCCTTCTTTATCCTCCGCCACCAATAGTGCTGTCGCAAGTCCTGGTACATCTTTGTGGCGCCTGAATGGATGGAATACCGGGAACTATGGGCCTCCTGAAGAATCAACTCACGAATACCATCAACATCAAGTACACAAATACGGCCCTGCATCCGCAGAACTCCCTCATCATCAACCGTAACCTTCTTGGCACCTCCGTGCCGGACTGTATCTCTAACAACACATAAATGACGATCATCATACTACCTGGCCCGAATACGGTCATACAATGAAAAACGTGCCACAGTATGGGCCAAAACAGTGCCAGTCTCAAAAACCTCCAATCTCACGAATCGGTTGGCTAAAGCCTGAACATCCAAAGCAAGAGGTCGCTCTTCGACTGATAAATAAGCAAGACTACCCATACTGACTGACTTCCGGCTCAAAGCATCGGCCACCACATTGGCCTTCCCCGGGTGATAAAGAATAGTAATATCATAATCCTTCAGTAACTCCAACCACCTTCTCTGCCTCATGTTCAACTCCTTTTGCTTTAATAGGTATTGAAAACTCTTGTGATCCGTGAACACCTCACATGGCACACCATACAAGTAATGCCTCCAAATCTTCAAGGCATGAACACTCGCTGCTAACTCCTAGTCATGAACTGGATAATTCTTCTCGTGAACCTTCAACTGACGAGAAGCATAGGCTATGACCTTGATATCCTGCATCAACACTGCACCAAGTCCAACTCGTGAATCATCACAATACACGGTATTCGGTCCTGAACCTGTGGGCAACACTAACACTGGTGCCGTGGTCAAGGCTGTCTTGAGCGTCTGAAAGCTCGCCTCACACTCTTCAGACCACCTGAACTGGGCACCCTTCTGAGTCATCCTGGTCATCGGGGCTGCGATAGATGAGAAGCCGTCCACAAATTGGCGATAATAACCTGCTAAGACCAAGAAGCTCCGAATCTCTGTAGCTGAAGTGGGTCTAGGCCAATCTCTGACAGCCGAAATCTTCTTGGGATTCACCTGAATACTCTCTACACAATATGGCCCAGAAATGCCACCGAAATCAACCAGAACTCACACTTAGAAATTTTGGCATGCAACTGACTATCCCTCAGGGTCTGGAGGACGACTCTAAGGTGCTGCTCATACTCCACTCGGCTACGGGAGTAGTCAAGATATCATCAATAAACACAATCACGAACGAGTCCAAATATGGTCTGAACACACGGTTCATCAACTCCATAAAAGCAGCAAGGGCATTTGTCAACCCAAATGACATCACCAAGAACTCATAATGCCCATAACGAGTGCGAAAGACTGTCTTAGGGACATCTGAAGCCCTAATCCTCAGCTGATGGTAACCATATATCAAGTCTATCTTGGAGAACATTGTAGCACCCTGAAGCTGGTCAAATAGATCATCAATCCTCGGCAAAGTATACTTGTTCTTAATGGTAACCTTATTCAACTGCTAGTAGTCAATACACATCCTCATTGAGCCATCTTTCTTCTTAACGAACAACACTGGAGCACCCCTAGGAGAAACACTAGGCCTAATGAAGCCTTTATCCAAAAAATCCTGCAACTGCTCCTTTAATTCTTTCAACTCTGGCGGGGCCATACGATACGGTGGAATAGAAATGGGTTGAGTGCCCTGAGCCACCTCAATACAAAAGTTAATATCCCTGTCGGGTGGCATACCCGGCAGGTCAGCAGGGAATACCTCTGGGAACTCACGAACCACGGGCACAGACTCCATAGAAAGAACCTCGTCACTAGAATCACGAACATAGGCTAAATAAGCCAAATAACCCTTCTCGACCATGCGCCGAGACTTCATATATGAATAACTCTACCAGAAGAATGACTAGGAGTCCCCCTCCACTCCAAACGAGGCACACCTGGCAAGGCCAAGGACACTGTCTTGGCATGACAGTCCAGAATAGCATGATAGGGGGATAGCCAATACATTCCCAATATAACATCAAAGTCAATCATATCCAGAAGAAAAAGATCAACCTGAGTCTCCATACCACCAATAACTACTAAGAAAGCATGGTAGACTCGATCTACCACTATGGAATCACCCACCGGTGTAGACACATGCACAATAGTACTCAAGGAGTCACGGGGCATACTCAAATAAGGGGAAAAATATGAAGACACATAGGAGAATGTAGAACCCGGATCAAATAACACCGAAGCCTCTCGGCTGCAAACTGAAACCATAACTGTAATAACTGCATCAGAAGCCTCAGCATTAGGCCTGGCAGGAAAAGCATAACACCGGGGCTGAGCCCGTCCAACCTGAACAGCACTGGGTCAACCTACTACGGCCTGACCTCTACCTCTCGTGGCATGCCCTCCACCTCTATGAGTCTGACCTCCACCTCTGGCACCACGACCACCACCTCTAGCTAGCTGAGGGGTTGGGGGTGCACATGATGCGGGAACCATGGCACGGGAACCCTGATACTGAGACCCACCAAAACCTCGGGGGAAAAACCTGGAGATGTGCCCCGAACCACCGCAAATGTAGCAAGTCTTCAGCTGCTGAGAATACTGACCCTGGAACTGTCCCTGGCGACCAGAATGACCACCCTGAAGACTCTGAATCGGCGGTGCACTGATAGGAGCTGATGATGCACTGCGGGATACCTGGAGTGCCGACTGATAAGGCCTAGGGGGATGACCTCTACCAAATGAATCCCTGCCTCCAGATGAGGCACCACTGAAACGGACGAAATAACGAGGTCTCTTGTCAGACCCCTGACTACCAGCCTGGGATAATACCATCTCAATGCGTCTGGCCACATCAATTGCATCCTAAAAAGAGATATCAGTACCCGTCTCCCTGGCCATCTGAAGTCTGATAGGCTGAGCCAATCCCTCAATAAATATCTGAGCTCTCTCCCGATCGGTGGGGAGTATCATAATAGCATGCCTGGCTGGAGTAATGAACCTGGTCTCGTACTGAGTGACAAACATAGATCCCTATTGGAGGCGCTCAAACTACCTCCGAAGATCCTCCCTCTTAGTAACTGGAAGGAACTTCCCCAAGAATAACTCGGAGAACTGAGCACACGTCAAAGGTGCAAACCCAGCTGGCCTGGTCAAGCAATAGTCTCTCCACAAAGTCTTAGTAGAACCCGAAAGACGAAGTAGCAAAATCCACTACATTGGACTCCACAATGCCCATGTTCCGAAGAACCTCATAACAGCTGTCCAAATAATCATGGGGATCCTATGATGGCGCACCAGTAAATGTAGTAGGGAATAACTTGGTGAATCTATCCAATCTCCATAGAGCATCTGCTGACATAGTTGCTCCCTCAACTGCCGGTGCCACAATACCCAGCTGAGCTACTGTGGCTGTCTGAGGTGCCGGAGTCTGGAACTGAGTGAAAAACTGCTCTGGCGTATGAATAGCAGGAGTCTGGGTCCCTCCCCCAGCCTGAGAACCAGCTGGTGCAGTAGAAAGAAGACTGGCCTGGGCCACACTCTCCATGAGTCCCACTAAGCGTACTAGAGCGTCCTGAAGCAACGGGGTAGCAATGAACCCCTCTTGGACCTGAGCTGGTCTAACTGGGACCTGAGTTGGTCTAACTGGGACTGTCTGAGCAGGAACCTCACCGGCATAGTCTACCTGTGGGTCCTTAACTGGAGCTATTTCTCTAGCTCTGCCTCGGCCTCTAGCATGGCCTCGGCCCTTCGTAGGAGCTGCAATAGGAGGGTCGGGCTGCTGATCGGTCGATGAGGAAGCACGCGTTCTCGAAATCTGCGAGAGAGTAATTAGAGACTCAATTAGTATTTAGAATTCAATTGGCATGACAGAGAATGAAAGATGTGCAGTTATTCCTATCTTTGCAGCCTCTGGGGGATAAGTACAGACGTCTCCGTACCAATCCCTCAGACTCTACCAAGTTTGTCTGTGAGTTGTGAGACCAATGCAACCTAGGGCTCTGATACCAACTTGTCACGACCCGAAATCCCACCTACAGGTCGTGATGGCGTCTAACGTTAAACCAGCTAGACAAGCCAACGTTTTGAATAAACAAACCCATTAACAGCTAAAATGAACAAGATAATTATGACAACTGCGACTAACAATATGAAAGTTAACTGATTTCAAATTATATAACAAGCTCCGAAACAGATCCCATAAATATAACCCAGAACTGGTGTCACATACTCATGAACTGTCTATGAGATTACTAAATACAGTGGTCTGAAAATAAGTACATATGACTGTCTTTGAAACTATAGAATAAGAAAGAACTGAAAGAGAAGGGGTAGAAGGTGACGCCAAGGCCCACGAACGTCTGCGGGTCTACCTCGATGTCTTCTGAATGGACTGAAGGTATGCTCCCTCTGTCAGTGTCCTTTGGGGATGCGTAGTCTGCACAACATAAAGAAGTGGAGGTGTAGCATCAGTACAACCGACCCCATGTACTGAGTAAGTGCCGAGCCTAACCTCGGCGAAGTAGTGACGAGGCTAGGACCGACAATAATATACATACATGTGCAATTCTATATAATAACAGGAAAATATCGATGGAAAGAAACAAGTAAATACATATACAGGGAGAACATGCTGGGGATAAAAGGCAACAAATTACCAAAACAGCAGAATAAGATATTAACTGAACTTAAGGAGTAAGACAGGAATTAACATCTCGAAACAAGTAAATAAGCAGCAAAAGACACGACATGTCCCCTCGTGCATAGCCTCACAATCACTCGGCATGGAATGTTCCCTCCTGCAATAAATAATAAACAGTCGGCAGAGCATGTCCCCTCGGGCGTAAATAATAATCACTCGGCGCAGAATGTCCCCTCGTGCAATAAATAATAAACAATCGGCACGACATGTCCCCTCGTGCGATAAATAATAAACACTCGTCACGGCATGTCACCTCGTGCGATAAATAATATAAAAACAACAATATAATGTGAAACTAACAATAAGAAATCTCAAGTGTACAGAAATACTCAAAAAAATTCTATCGTCCCGGCAAGGGACTCAGCTATAACCAAACTCGCTCAGAAGTTTAATTTCACAGTAAGAGCCTCAACTGAACAATTAATCAATACTTTCCCCGTCATGAAACAACATCAATGTACCACTTCTAAATCACCAATTATTCATAGTACAGAGAAAATCAAGAACACGATATAATTTATCACAATTGACTCACGGGCGTGCTTGACCGCAACATATAGGTACTCGTCACCTCACCTATACGTTGGAAATGAATTACACATAGCAAATAGGACTCTATACCTATTCCCTCAAGCTAAGGTTAGGCCAAACACTTACCTCGGCTCCAAATATCGCAAGTCAAGCCTCAATCACAGCCTTGCCTCTCGAATCCAACTCCGAAACGATAATATCTAGACATGATTGACTTAATAACATCAATAATTATTCAATAACTCAATCCCAAAGCCTAATTATACATTTTCTATCATTCTTTCAAAAATACCAAAATCCGACCCCGAGCCCGCTTGGTTCAAACTCGAGGTTCGGACCAAAACCCGATAACCCATTCCCCCCCGAGCCCGAATATACAATTTGTTCTGGAATCCGACCCCAAGACGAGGTTGAATTCCCAAAAATTCCATAAACCTAACTCTACCCAAAAACCCATAATTTCTACCTTGATTTTATGATTTTAGCCCTAGATTCTAGTGATTGATGAAGGAAAATGGAAGAGATTAGAGTTACGATCACTTACCCAAGTGGCTATGGAAGAAAACTTACTTGAGAATCGCCTAAGGGGTCTTGGAGAGGAAGAAGATGGTGAAAAAGTGATAATCCCGTAATAGTATTCTATTTTGGAGCTTTTAAAATAACTGGGCGAAAACGTGCATCGCGATCGCGAAAATGGGTTTGCGATCGCGGAGAGTCTGGTCCCTACACTCTGCGATCGCGACTGAAAGAATGCGATTGCAAAGAAGAACTTGGGATCCCTCCTCACTGCAATCGCGAGCACTTGACTGCGATCGCATAGCTCAAGGGCTCCACCCTATGCGATCGCGGACTAGGCTATGCGATCGCAAAGGGTACCTGGCCAGCCCCCGCCCAGACCTCCTATACCTCTATGCGATCGCGGACAGTGCTATGCGATCGCATTGAGGAACTGACCTCCCCCTCAATGAAAGCCTATGCGATCACAGAAGGACCTATGCGATCACAAAAAGCAAAATGCCAGACACCAGCAACAACTATTTCACACCAGATTTTTCTAACTTTTTGCACTCTGATGCCTACCCGAAACTCACCCGAGCCCTCGGGGCTCAAAACCAATTACACACGCAACCTCATAAACATCCTACGGAATTATTCAAATAATTAAACCACCAAAATAACATCAAAACAATGAATTAAGCTCAAAAATCTATAGAAATTTCTCAAACTTCATAAACTTCTAAATTTCCCATTTTTTATCCGAAACACGTCAAACCAAGTCCGTTTCTTAAAAATTTCACAGACAACAAATAATAACCATATTGAACCTGTTCCTAGCTCCGGAACAATAATACGGGCCCAATAACACAGGTTTCGCATCAAATTTCATTTTCAAAAGGCTTTATTATTTTCAGAAAACAATTTTCTTTAAAAAATTCATTTCTCGGACTTGGGACCTCGGAATTTGATTCCGGGCATACGCCCAAGTCCCATATTTTCCTTACGGACCCTCCGGAACCGTCAAATCTCCGGGTCCGTTTACCAAAAATATTGACCAAAGTCAACTTTAATAAATTAATTACCATAAATTAAAATTTTTATCAAGTTTCCACATAAAGGCTTCCTGGCTTCACGCTCGGGATGCGCACACACATCGAGGTGAGATTAACAGAGGCTCTCGGGGCCTCAGAACATAGTTTTAGCTAAATTTACACAGGATGACCTTTTGGGTCATCACAATGCCACTATTAGCAATAATAGCAAGTGGTGTACCAACAATAATTTTATTGTGAGATCACCCACTTTAGATTGTACATACCTCTTCAAACAATTTAAATAACCATCACAAATATATCAAAGCAGAGCAATGATGTTAAATTTATAAGGAAAACAAAACTGATAATATGGGATGAAGCACCTATGGCTAAGTGTCAAACAATCGAAAAAATTGTCCGGAGTTCTAGAGATATATTGGATATCAATCGAACTGTTTGGTAAAATATTAATGGTTTGGGAGGTGATTTCTGTCAAGTACTACAAGTAGTTCCAAAATCGACAAAAGCAGAGAATGTATTATACTTCTAGCCGCGAATGAAAAGGATTCAACTAACAAAAAATATAAAGTAAGAATAGATCCAGTAGTCAGTGTCTTCTTGCTTCGTGTCGGAAACGAAGAAGAGCATCCAATAAAAGATGATTTGGTTCTTCCTGAATACTTAGTTCTCAATCTCAATGGTAATAGTAGTGCATTTAATAAGAGAAATTGTCACGACCCAAAACCGGTCCAGGTCGTGATGGCACCTAACGGTGGCGTTAGGCAAGCCAACGAACAACAACAACTATGAAAGTGCGGAATGCAATGATCACATGGGGTAAGGCCGTAGAAACAAGCTGAACCACAGCTAGGCCCAAAGCATATACAACCCCGATAACTACAATAAGTGTGTGCCAGGACTAGTGTCACAGTGTCAACGGGCGGCTACATAGATACAACTGTAGAAAATACATATACAAAATATACAAGCCGCAGTCTGGAACAAAAGACTG
>ML242645.1:0-123626 GCA_005239495.1 Nicotiana undulata | reverse complement strand
CATCTCTCTCATGAGGCCTGGAAGCCTCCTCACATCACTCATAAGTCCTGAAAGCCTCCTCACATCACTCATAAGTCCTGGAAGCCTCCTCACCTCTCTCATAAGTCTTGGAAGCCTCCTCACATCACTCATAAGGCCTGGAAGCCTCCTCACCTCTCTCATAAGGCCTGGAAGCCTCCTCATATCACTCATAAGGCCTGAAAGCCTCCTCACCTCTCAGCCTGGAAGCCTCCTCACATCACTCATAAGCCCTAGAAGCTTCCTCACCTCTCTCAAAGGGCCTGGAAGCCTCCTCACATCACTCATAAGGCTTGGAAGCCTCCTCACCTCACTCATAAGGCCTGGAAGCCTCCTCACATCACTTAGTCAGACACTTTCAATTAGCCTTTAGGCCATAAACAAACCAGGTTCTCGACCCAAAACAGTGTTTCATTTTTTTCAATAACTAGTATCAAAATACTCTGAGTGTCAAAACAATTTATCAGAAAAAAACTGAGTGTAATTCACAACATATTAAGTGAGGAAACACAGTAAAACAGTCCCCCAAGGGGTAAACAGATCGGCACTAGGCCCCAAACACGGCTTACAGCCCAAAACATATCATAATATATAAATACTAATTAAGCATAAGTTAAAAAATCGGTTTAGCAACTCAATGGTCGCCTAAATACGGAGATATTTCCAAAGTTTCAATCTTTCCAGTTCAAAACCCGTTAAAGGGTGCATAGTCCGGGGTTTCATACCCTCAAGACAGGATTTCAAGACATTACTTACCTCAAAACTAGCCCGAAATTATTTTGCAACACGCTTGCCTCTCGAATCAACCTCCGAAGGCTCCAAATCTACCAAGTTCAGATTTTTATCATCAACATATGCTTAAGGAATAAATTCCAATTGAAAAATATCGAATTTAACTCAAAAATCCGAAACCGGTCAAAACCCGACCCCCAAGCTCGCGTACCGAAACTCAGAAAGTTTTACATAAAAGTGTTCTTCATATTTCCACGAGTCTGTATATATAAAGAACACCAAAATCGGAGTCCGTTTGACCCCTCAAATCGACCCTTGAAGGTCTCATAATCTCATGCCCCAAAATCCTATTTTTCTACTGTTTTTCATGAATTAAAGGCTGGGGTTATGGTCTATAATCACTGATAAATGAGTTTTAATAATCAAATTGCTTACCTCTGTGATACCCACTGATTTTCTCCTTCAAAAATCGCCCAAAAAGCTTCTCCCCGGTCAAAAATTGGAAGAAAACTCGAACTGCTCGTTATATATATACTGTTCACGCGTTTTACTGCTCCCAATGGATTCCTTGTGAAATTTTAATCAATTTAGGCTTTGGAATCACTCAATTTGACCTTATAATGAAGGAGATATGTAGGTTTTAAGATTTACAAATAGTTCAGGTTTTTAATACACCGTCAGGGCAATTTCGTTATTAACCATAAAGATCTGGGCAACCTTGATAAAATGGCCATAAAATCCTCATACGATGTCCAAATTCGACGATTCTTTTTTTAACGGGTCCGTAATTACAATATGGATATAATTATTCTTTCAAAACAGTAATTAGAGCTCATTTGTTCAATATAATATCATTTATGCTTGAAGAAACGATGTCGAAGCATAAGAAAAACGAGCACAACGCAGCCCAAACCTATCCAAAACTCACCCGAGCTCCTCGGGACCCTGTACGAACATAATAACAAGTCCCATTACATAACTTGAACTTAGTCAAACATTCGGAACACTCAAAACAACACCAAAATACCAAATTTATGTCGAATTCAAGCCTAAGAACTTCTAAATCTCCAACTTTCGTCAATTCAAGCCTAATTCTACACTGGACATCACAAAATTATTCTGAACATACTCCTAAATTCCAAATCACCTAACGAAGCTATCCGAGCCATAATAATCCGCATTCCGAGGTCGTTTACCAATAAGTCAACTCTTAGATGACTTTTCCCATTTTAAGGTTATTCTTAAGGACTAAGTGCCTGAATTCTCATTTAACCATTCCGTTTCTAAGCCTATCAATTATAACACATTAATAACAGAATAACCAATCTATAATAAGTCAATAACAATAATTATAATGCAGGTTTCACGTAACGACAGACCGGATCGTTACACTTGCACAGTTGTATTTATTATCATTATCACTTGCTTTATGTACTATTCGTACTCGATATTTTGGTAAAGCGGTACGTATGTTCCCATGAGTTCTAGATTAATTCTATTTATCTAATGAAATTTTTCTAAGTTTAAAATTTAAAAATGAATAATTAAATTGAAGGTTTACCGTTGGCTTGCCTAGTAGTATCGTTGGTCATCATCACGACCTATTATAACATTTGGGTCGTGACATGAGAATTATAAGAATATACTATGACAAGAAAATAAAGGTCAAATGGATAAAGCTTTGAGATGAGTTTTATGGCTGAGAGGGAGGGGGGTTAGGTAGGTGGGAGTGAGTATGTTGGGTGATAAGGAAGAAAGAGAAAAAAAACTAGAAAATAAAATTGACAATGCATTAAAAGTGAACTCCACATCTATTATTGTTAAACTATGGGTGTTTAACAGGACGGGTTTACCCATTTCCGGACCGGCCTAGATCGGTATTAACCCAGACTGACCCGGGTCGGTGGTAGGGGTGGGTAGGGCTGGGTTTGGGGGATTAGAGGATTGGGACGTTTACATTTTTCTTACCGGTTAATCGTACCGGTCAAGGGAAAACACTGTTGAACCGGTTAACCGGACTGGTTCAGCGACTATTTTCTAATATTTGTTTTACAAAATTCATTTGACCGTTGGCAACGGATATTTTGCAAGAATAGCTCTTTTTGGGCAATTTTTTTTAAAATATAACACTTTAGGTAATTACTAATTTAGTCATTTGAAAAACTATAAATACACCTCCCCTCTTCTTCATTTCTTAATTCATCTCTCATTTCTCAAACTCAAATTCTCAATTCAAGTTAAATCACGCACCGTACTTTTAGAGTGTACTCATATGTTGGGAACACTTTGAGGGAGTCGAAGAAAATGAAGAAGTTCACAAAGTAAAGTGCAAGAATTGTGGTCGAGTCTTAAATCTTCGTCTAAAGTGGGTGGGCACATGTTGTTTAAGGAGGCATATGAAGAGTTGTCTTGAGCGTCCTCCAGAAATTCGTATTTAAGTTGATTTGAGACAATTTGTGTTATTTTAAAATTATTAGACGTATTTACACTTAATGTTTTAATTTGTTATATTAATTTGAAGTATTATTATGCAATGAAAATTTGAACTATGAATGCTTTTGAAGTTTGATCCTTATTTATCAAGTTTTTATAACACTCTAGTGTCCGGTATAAGATTTATACTACAAGTTATATTTTTTTCATGTTCATTATATTATCTTAAATTCGTAATGAATTTTCCAAATATAAGTGGTTTAAAGCCTTTGATATTTATTCAAACACTCTTTTTATAAGATTGTTTTTTGGTTTTATATTTTTACTTTATACTAATATAATTTACAATAGTTATACCAAATACAAAAAAAATATTAAATAATTCCGGCCCAGCCCGGCCCCTTAGTCCCGGAACTGTTCCGATTCAATATTGAACCAGATGGGCCCGGACTCGTTAAACCCGATATGAAAAAATTGGTAACCTGTCCGGATTGGTGACCGGCCGATCACTTTGTTTCTCGATCCGGACCGGCCCGGCCCACCCCTTTGACACCTTTATGTTAAATGTAGTGGTAATTTTATTAATATATGGTACTCCCTCTGTTCCAGTTTATGTGAACATATTTCCTTTTTAGTCCGTTCCATAAAGAATGACTCATTTCTTTGGAAACAATTAAGCTTAAACTTACAATTTTACCCTTAATGAGAACCTTTTATAACTACACAAATACTCTGAGCCCTTTTTAACTTGTTTAGGACCACAAATGACAAAAGTCTTCATTTTTTTAAAACTTCGTGCCCAGTAAAACATGTTCACATAAATTGAAACAGAGAGTATATGTTTTTAGAGCGATAGAGATAAATGTAAACGTTTATTAAAGAATAAGCAGGAAATTAATATTCCCCGCCAAAATCGTGCCCACACGACTGCTACGACCAAGGAAGACCTATGGCAGAGAAGGTAGAGGCCCACCTCTCCTTTCCTTCCTTTTCCTCTTCCCTAGTGATTCTCAACAAAATCAGCTGCTCTTCGTCCAAACAAGAAACACCCACGTAGTAGGAATTTTTCTAATTCCTGCAGGTTTGATGATTTCCTGCAAACTTCCTCTTTCATTTATGTAGTACTAATAATCTTTCTTCTCTTGGTTTCCATAACAAAAATTCCTCAAGATTAATCCCATAGAGGGTTATTCATCCCATGAGAACATTGTGTCCAAATTTGGACAAGGCAGATGGGTTGGAGACAGTTTTGGAGGTCCCCATACCAGAGGAGATGTTTAACAATATGGGTAGCAATGCTGCCTTACAATGGAGGAATATGCGCAATCTTATGAGGGCTCAAAGTGCAGACAGATATTCTTCTCATCATGCGGCTGTATCAAGTAATGATCAATTCATGTTCTTGTTTAAAATCGTTGGCTCTGCTCTTGTCCCTTTTCAAGTTCAATTGGACCATATTGCTGATAACATGCCTGTTAGGGATGGTTCAATCGTAAGCACTCTATTCCTTGTTTATTGAATGCGATTAAATCTTAAAATTGGATAGACAAATATTGACAGTTTACTTGTTTTGCACTTGCATCTAAACTCCTTAGATATGAATAAGGATGATTTAGATTTGAGTTAATTATATGTTGAAGTCGTAACTCGTTATGGTCATCAGGAGGCTTCTACTGCTAAATACATAGTACAACAATATTTGGCAGCATGTGGAGGGCAAGACGCGTTAAATTCGCTCAATAGCATGTGTGCAGTAGGGCAAGTGAAGATGGCTACATGGGACATGCATCAAAGTGTCGGTAACGCCAACTCCAACTCCAACTCCAAACGCCATTGTGAGGTTGGAGCCTTTGTGCTTTGGCAGAAGAACCCTGACCTGTGGGTTTTAGAATTGGTTGTTTCAGGTTGCAAGATAAGTGCAGGAAGTAATGGGAAGGTTGCTTGGAGTCAGTCTTCCTCTAGTTCTAGTGCTTCAAAAGGTCCTCCAAGACCCCTTAGAAGGTTTTTCCAGGTACCCGGCCTTTTTGCTGATCAAAGTGTTATCAAATGAGAATATTTAACATATTTCGGTTGCTTACCAAGAATATAATGCATGCATAATTTTTATGTATTTCAATGAACAGGGCTTGGACCCTAGATCAACGGCCAATTTGTTCTTGAATGCTATTTGCGTAGGAGAAAAGACTATTAAGGATGAAGAATGTTTTATTCTAAAACTAGAATCAAGCATAGACATGCTCAAGGCACAAAGTACGGCAAATACACAAGTTGTCCATCACACAATATTGGGATACTTCAGCCAAAGGACAGGACTTCTGATTCAATTTGAAGACACAAAATTAGTAAGATTGAAGTCACCAAAGGGGGATAGCAATGTCTTTTGGGAAACAAGTATGGAATCTATGCTTGAAGATTATAGATATATTGAAGGTATCAACATTGCTCACAGTGGGAAGACTGCAGCAACAATTTACAGATATGGAAAGAACATAGACTATAGAGCAAAGATTGAGGAGACTTGGATGATTGAAGAGATTGATTTCAATATATCTGCTTTGCCAATGGACTGCTTCTTGCCTCCTGCTGAATTTGAAGACCAAGGAATGGGTTCCTGATGAGAAAAATTTCCTTGTATATATATATATATATATATATATATATATATATATATATATATATATATATATATATATATATATATATATATATATATATATATATATATATATATATATATATATATATATATATATATATATATATATATATATATATATATATATATATATATATATATATATATATATATATATATATATATATAGGTTAGATCTTTTTTCTTTTCTAATTTTTGCTTTTTCATCTGGTAGCATTACCATGTATTAGTTATATTGACCCACTAGTAACTCAGAGGTTTACTTAGTTGTTGGACTTTCTCTGTTCAGCTTTCTTGTTTTTTGAACTTACAAACATCCTTATGCTTTTAATATCCATCTCCCCCTAATATGCTTCTTGCATCACATTTTATCCATTTTCTTCAAACCAGAAACATCTACTTCTACATTGACTTGTATGGGATCTATGGAAGTAAATCTTATACTACCTATAGTACCGGACCAAATGTAGGAAATCTAATGCTTGTGAAAAAGTGATAAAATATAATGTAATGAGAACACTGTTATATGTACTTTTGTATCCTCATTTTAACAGAATTTTCTAAATCCTCTATCCCCCAAAATTAACTGAAAAGTTAGCTAGTGTTTGACCATAGATTCCCAAATTTGATTTGGGTGAAGTTTGGTTAGAAGATAAAAATTTGTTTGGACATAATTTTTCAAAACATATTTCACTTTCTTTCTTTTGAAAAAACATGAAATGTGACTTATACTCATAAGTTTTAAAAACTACCAAAAATACCCAATAGTACCAAACAAACAAACTTGGTAATCCAAACCATTCTATATGTAGAACCTTCATCAATGTCATTCATTATCATTATCACAAACCATAGTCCTAAAAATAGATAAGCTTAGCACAAAATTATCATTTATATAATAAACTACATGCGATAGAACTTCTCTAAAGTACAATGTATTATGTATGATTCATCGTAATATTTTTCTTATTAAATGATTCATTGTAATGTTCATTGTTTATTCATTGTAATTAATAAATCATTGTAATATTCAATGTATGATTGTGAGATAATAAACTATATAAGCAACATAAAAATTTCTCCATACCCAACAATGGCTTCTCATCTAAAAGTATCACAAAATCAACAATGACAGATCAAATACGTAAAGTATTATGAGTACAAAAGAAATTTTTCCACATGCACTCAAAAAGATTTGCAGTTGTGGCTTGATGAAAATTTTCTTTTGAAAGTTAGTCAAGGTACAATATCAAATACACTCAAACGATCAGCTGAGTATCTTTTGGCTAACTTAGAAAAAGGAAGAAAGAGGTCAAGCGGCACAAGCCAACAAAATTTTCAGACATGGAGAAGGTTGTTTATGAGTGGTTTCTCCAATACCAAGGTCGCATGAATATAACCGGAGAGTTAATTTTGGAGAAGGCAAGAGATACAATAAAACTTTTATATCCTCAACAAGATCTTGAGCACAACTTTTCTCAAGGTTGGCTTGAGAAATTAAAGCTAAGACATGGTATCAAGTCATTTCGTTGTTTCGGAGAGAGAGTAGTTCGATTGATATACAAGACATGGAGACGAAATTGAAGTCCATAAGGGGAAAAATAGACAAGTTCCCTATGAAAGATATTGTTAATATAGATGAAACTGGTTTGTTTTACAGGTTACAAGCTGATCATTCTCTTGCTACGAAACAACTTGAAGGAAGAAAACAAGACAAAGAAAGGCTTACAGTTGTTATTTGTTGCAATGAGGATGGATCTGAAAAAATTCCTCTATGAATTATTGGAAAATATGCAAAGCCACATTGCTTCGACAATGCCAACATGAACAGCTTGAATTGTTACTATCGTGCAAACACAAAGGCATGGATAACAAGTGTGCTTTTTGATAAATATATTCGTTGGTTTAACCACAAAATGCATGGTAGACGAATTTGCTTATGGTAGATGATTGTCCAGCACATCCAAGAAATATTGAAGAACTACAAAATATCGAATTCTTTTTTCACCTAACATGACATCAAAAATTCAACCTTGTGATGCTGGGATAATAAGAGCTTTCAAGATGCATTATCGCAATAGATTTTACAGTAAGATATTAGAATTATATGAGCTGGGTTGATCCAAGAAAGATTAATATTTGGATGCTATCAATCTTGTGATCGTGGCTTGACGACAAATGTACAACAAGAGACATTAGCAAGTTGTTTTCGACACTGCGAAATTTGTTCGGGGGATGAAGCCTCAAGGAATTTAAATGAACTCATTTGTGATAAAGACATTCATGAACTTGACGTCGTGATTAATAATCTCGGTTACCGTAATAAAATGGATACCAAAAGCATGTTGGATTACCCGGGTGAAAATGATACATGTTCAGAGGTTCAGAGCTCAGAGAAAATTGTGGATACCATCAAGAATACAATGTTGATTATGAAGTTGAGGACGATACAATACCTTTGGAACCAATTATGCGTACGAAGGAACTTATCGCATCTTTCAGAACTCTTCACAATTTTTTGGTGCAGTTCGAGAAGACAACATCGGAACTTTTGGATGCAATAAGAAAAGTTAGAGATGGGCTTCAACTAGATTTAAATTTTAAGAAAAACAAAAAACACTAGAATCATATTTCACTAAATTGTCTTAGATATTTTTGTAATTTTAAAGAATTATTAATTTATAATATTAATGGGACCATATATTTATATATGGGTCTTCCGATAATATATTATTTTATCGAAATTGGTGATTTTTTCACTAGCCCAAGTCGAGACTGGAGAAAAATACTATCTTAGGAAGTTTATTAATTTACCGAGTATTAATTTAGAGAGGTTCTACTGCAATACACTATCTTAAAACTTGCTAACAACACAATTACTAGCTACTATAATTCGTCAAATTGCAATAATAATACAAGATCCATCCGTCGAAACGAAAATGATAGTAATTAGCTACTGGTTAGTTGGATCATAATAGGTGTTTGATTTTTTATAAAATATAATAGTTTGGGGTAATTTTTGAAATTGTTAAAAAAATCACACAGTGATATTTTGAGCCAAAAACAAGTGTAGAGCTAGTTTTGGGATTTGAAAATTTTGTTTTCAAAATTTGCCAAAATATGGATAAAATATATAAACAAATATATTTTGCCAAATTATTTTTGGAAAAAATGTGGCAAAATCTACGGCGAAACGGGGTGACAAATTTGATTGAAGATAAATTTGACATTCTATAACTTGGGCCAAGTCCCCCTGAACCAAATAGGCTGGCCTTGAGCTCGGTTTAAGCTCGGCTTTATGTTATATACTTGTATTAGTGAAGGTGTTTGAGTTATACATAGAAGAATAGCTCAACTTGATTCAATGTGTAAGCCTATAAAGTTAACTTGAAATTGAAGCTTAAAAATATTCGTGGAAGTGCGTTTGGTTCAAAATCTTGAAAATGCATTTCTGTAAAGTTACTTTTAGTTCTTTGCCAAAAAGTTTGTTTCAACTAAATGCTGAGAAGCTTATTTTGAACTTTCTGGAAAATTTCTTTGTTGGCATTTGGTTGAAAAATACAAAAACTGCTTTTATTTTTCACATTTACAGAACGCCATCTAATTTTCATTTTTTTTTTTTTTTAAAGTTATGTTGTTTCTAATTTGATAAATAAATGTCGATTTACAAGTTGAAATACCTTTTAATTTCAAACGAAACCGTATAAGATAACATTGTTTGACCAAAAAGTATAAACTTTCGCTTAAACTAATAAATTCTATTTAATGAAGGGTTATACTTACTTAATGATAATATCTCTAGATATAGATCTTGAAAACACGGATGACGTAAGACAGAGTCCGTGGGAGATTTAAAGTAACACACATTTAATATTCCGAAAGGTATGAGCAATAATGGAGGAGTAACTAGCAATAAATAACAATAAATGACATTTAAGTAAATAGGGAGAGTGATTCACCCAATAATGAATGAAGTAGATGATTGTTCCTCCTGACAATGATGAGTGACAGACAAATCCTAGAATATTTGAACTATTCTCGGATCTGATGAAAAATTATGGAATAATGTGAGTAAGAATATTGATGAAAAGGTAAAGTTTGTATCTTTGCTAGAGACAGGGAATCTTCTTCTGTAAAGTGTTCTTCTCAAGTGAATATTACCTCCCCCTATCCCATTATCTATTTTTCTATTTATACAAGACATGCCCCAAACAAACCTTAATAGTGCAAGTGCAGAGAATATTCTCGTTAATATCCTATTTCAAACACTAGTCGTTATTGTTCTTGCACAGTGCTCGACCTCGATCATGGTTGACATCTCGTCCATGAATGTTGTTGCTTCCTGGTCGACCTCTGTCACACCCGAACCTGAGGCGAGACCGACACCCGACGCCTCATCTAACCTTGCGTACTGTCACGACCCAAATTCCGATGCGGTCGTGATGACGCCCAACACCGGAGTCAGGCAAGCCAACATGTATCTACTAGTGAGGTTACTTTACATGTTTAAGTGATTAAAATCTCTTTCGAGTTTTTAAGGTAAGAAATTCATTAAAAACAATATTTAAACGTAAGCACGTGAGGTTATGTAATTCAAAGGTATTGCCAGCACATAAAACTCCGCAAAATATCAGGCAAAACTAGAAAGTGTGCCAAAACCTAGTGTCACAAATCAACAGGCGACTGGGAAAATCTACAAAATGCTACTAATAAATACACTACTGTCTGAGAGGTAATAGACAATAATATCCCAAAACTATAAGTAGAGGACTCCACAGTGCTGCCGAGATCGCCAAGGGAAGCAGCTCACCGTGTAGTCAGCCGAATAGAAACTCTCAACGATGACCACCGGAGTAGTGACCGGATGCAGCTGCCTCAGAACCTGTACAATTAAGTACAGAAGGTAGCATGAGTACATATATTTAAATATGTACCCAGTGAGTATCCCGTCTAAACTCGAAAGGTAGTGACGAGAAGTGGACGTATTACTCACTAGGTCAATAATAATAATAATATATTACAACAAGATTAACAGGAGCAAATAATTATGGAAAACGGGTAGACATGGAACAGTCAAGTATACAAATAAAATCTCCCTTTCAATATCAGACAACAATAGTAAATAGAATCCTCGAGTTACCTTCCAAACCAAACAATTTAATAAGGATAATTTATGATAAAAGCTCTCAGACAGATAAATGGCATATAATATGCCGAAGCATACGGCCGAGGCGTCGCAATAATTTAAATGTGCACTGCCGAGGGTCGATGGCCCGAACCATAGATGCATCTATTACTCCGCTCACAAATTGATCATGTGACGCGGTTAACTTAATATAATGCTACCCCGCTCACAAATCATACTTGTGACTCGGGTGCTCATAACATACACATAATCATTAGGAAAGCCTTAAGAGAAATTCTGGTGCATGAATGGAAATATAGAATCAACATTTAAATTTACAAAATGCCCGCTATTATTTCCATATCAACTTCAGGGATACCAACCAACCGAAGGTACATGAAAGTATACAGGCAAGACACGTAAAAGCATGCTTGTGAATCCTAAAACCACCCAACATAGCATAATAGTTGCTACGCACGGACTCTCGTCACTTGGTGCGTATGTATCCCCCGCAATTAAGGACATTCAGTCAATCACAATTACCTATCGGGACAATTCCCTCTTACAAGGTTGGAAAGGAGACTCACCTTGCGTAGAACCTACTCCTCGGGTCAAGAAGGTGCCTGAAACTCCAAACTCGTCGCCCAAGGACTCGAAACTAGCCAAATATTATTTAAACACATCAATATACGCTCAAAAGTATGTAATTCATTTACTAATTAGGCTAATTCATCCTTCTTGAAGAAATCCCAAAATACACCCCCGGGCCCACATGCTCGGATTCCGGAAATTTTCGAAGGAAACACTCACGCATAGCCTAAGGATCATTATTATATAATTTTCATAAGATTCTATGGTGAAAAAGTGGTGAAATTCCCCTAAATTCATAAACCCTAGGTTTCCACTCTAACCCCTTGGATTCCACTAATTAGATGTTAATCTACCTAAGTTTTATTATAATAATCTAACATTTAAATGAAATTTACTTACCTCTTAGTAGCTAGGCCGAACACCCTCTTGGAAGCTCTCAAAATCGCCTATGGTGGGGAAGAAATGGTGATAAATGGGGGAATCCCGTATTAAATGAACCACTGCCTTCGGTGATTCTCGCACCTGCGGCCATTGGGTTGCTCAATTGGAATATTCAGAGGTTAGATATTCCGGAGTGGAAGTGGGAGCAAATTACGATGGATTTGGTAGTTAGGCTGCCACGGACTGCGAAGGGTTTTGATGCTATTTGGGTCATTGTGGATAGATTGACCAAGTCCGCGCATTTCATTCATGTCAGTACTACCTATACTTCAGAGCGGTTAGCTGGTATCTACATTAAGGAGATTGTCCGGTTGCATGGAGTTCCGGTTTCTATTATTTCTGACAGAGGTACTCAGTTCACATCTCATTTTTGGAGAGTCGTACAGAAAGGTATGGGTACTGATGTAGAGTTGAGCACTGCATTTCACCCTCAGACCGACGGCAGTCGGAATAGACTATTCAGATATTGGAGGATATGTTACGGGTTTGTGTGATTGATTTTGGTGGCTCATGGGATCAGTTTCTGCCATTAGCGGAGTTTGCATATAACAATAGCTATCAGTTCAATATTCAGATGGCCCCATATGAGGCTTTATATGGTAGGACGTGTAGATCTCCGGTTGGATGGTTCGAGCCTGGTGAAGCTAAGTTATTGGGCACATACTTGATTCAGGATGCGTTGGAAAAGGTGAAGTTGATTCAGGAGCGACTTCGCACGGCGCAATCTAGACAGAAGAGTTATGCGAATCGGAAGGTTCGGGATGTATCATTTATGGAAGGTGAGAAGGTACTGCTAAAAGTATCACCCATGAAAGGTGTTATGAGGTTCGGAAAGAGAGGAAAGCTGAGTCATTGGTTTATTGGTCCTTTTGAGGTACTTCAGAAGGTTGGAGAGGTGGCTTATAGGCTTGCTTTTCCACCCAGCTTGTCGAGTGTTCATCCGGTGTTTCATGTGTCGATGCTTAGAAAATATGTGGGTGATCCGTCTCATGTGTTAGACTTCAGCACAGTTCAGCTCGAGGGTGATATGTCATATGAGGTGGAGCCAGTGGCAATTTTGGCTCGTGAGGTTAGAAAACTGAGATCCAAGGAGATAGCATCAGTGAAGGTGTAGTGGATAGGTCAGCCAGTGGAGGAGGCTACTTGGGAGACCGAGCGGGATATGCAGAGCAAATATCCTCACTTGTTTGAGGCTCCAGGTATGTTTCTAGACTCGTTCGAGGACGAACGTTTGTTTAAGAGGGGGAGAATGTAACGACCCGGTCCGTGGTTATGTAAACCCTGCATTTAAAATTATTGTTATTGACTGATTATAGATTGGTTATTCTATTATTAATGTGTTAGTTGATAGGCTTGAAATCGGAATGGTTAAATGAGAGTTCAAGCACTTAGTCCTTAAGAATAGCCTTAAAATGCGAAAAGTCAACTAAGAGTTGACTTATTGGTAAACGACTTTGGAATGCGGATTTTATGAATCGGATAGCTTTGTTAGGTGATTTGGGACTTAGGAGTGTGTTCAGAATAATTTTGTGATGCCCGGTGTAGAATTAGGCTTGAATTGGCGAAAGTTAGTTTTTGGCGATTTCCGATCGACAGTGGAAAATAGGCTATCGAGGTCGGAATGGAATTCTGACAGTTGAAACATGTTTGTAATGTCATTTTGGACTTGTCTGCAAAATTTCAGGTCAAACGGAGTTGATTTGGATAGTTTCGGTATCATTGGTGAATTTTAGAAATTTCAAAGTTCTTAGGCTTGAATCCGATGTAATTTTGGTGTTTTGATGTTAGTTTTGGTGTTTCGAGAGTGCAACTAAGTTTGAATGATTATATGTGAGGTGTTGGTATGTTTGGTTGGGGGCCCGAAGGGCTCGGGATTGATTTTGAATGGTTAACGGGAATTTCGGAAGTTGGAAATTTTAGCAAAAAGCTGCTGGTGTGAAATCACTGAGATTTTCGCACCTGCGGATGTTTGATCGCAGGAGCGGGCAGGGGGTCGCAGGTGCGGAAGTGAGGGTCTCAGTAGAGGATCGCAGGTGCGGGAGTAGGATCGCACCTGCGAAGTCGCAGGTGCGGAGAAGAGGCCGCAGGTGCGGAAGTTAGCCCGCTTAAGGGAAGTCGCAGGTGCGGACCTGGGATGGCAGGTGCGGGTCCGCAGGTGCGGAAATACCTGTTCAGAAAATATAAAATAAACTCTCTGCGACTTAAACCCTTATTTCACCATTTGTGTACGGACAGAGAGCTTTTTGGGCGAATTTTGAAGAAGGAAATCAGTGGGTTGCATAGAGGTAAGTAAAGTGATTATTAAAACTTGTTTATGGGTGATTATAGACCATAATCCCAGCCTTTAATTCATGAAAAACAGTAGAAAAATAGGATTTTGGTGCATGAGATTATGAGACCTTTAGGGGTCGATTTGAGGGGTCAAACGGACTCCGATTTTGGTGTTCTTTATATGTACGGAATCGTGAGAAGATGAAGAACACTTTTATGTAAAAATTTCTGAGTTTCAGGACGCAGGCCCGGGGGTCGGGTTTTGCCCGGTTTCGGATTTTTGAGTAAAATTCGATCTTTTTCAATTGGAATTTATTCCTTAAGCATATATTGATGATAAAAATCTGAACTTGGTAGATTCGGGGCCTTCGGAGGTTGATTCGAGAGGCAAGCGCATTGAGGAATAGTTTTCGGGCTAGTTTTGAGGTAAGTAATGTCTTTAAATCCTGTCATGAGGGTATGAAACCCCGGACTATGCACCCTTTCACGGGTTGAAATGAAAAGGTGGAAACTTTGGAAACATCTTTCCTATTTAGGCGACTATTGAGCTGCGAAACCGATTTTTAAGCTTGTGCTTAATAGTATTATTATATCTTGACATGATTTGGGCTGTAAGCAATGTTTGGGGCCTAGTGTCGATTTGTTTACCCCTTGGGGGATGTTGTTACTATTTTTCCTCACTGATATGTTATGATTTTGCACTCAGTCTTTTCTGTGAAATTGTTTTGACACTCAGAGTTTTTTTATACTACTTCTTGAAAATGAAACACTATTTTTGGGTCGGGAACCCGGTATATTTATGTCCTGAAGGGAAAATTGAGAGTGTCTGACTGAGTGAGGCTGCTGGCCTATATTGTGAGGATGATTTGATATGAGTGAGGTTGCGGGCCTATATTGTGTGTGATTTATGCCATGTTGTGGCTTTTTATAGCGCTTGGGCTGTAGGAGCCCCTCCGGAGTCTGTAACACACCCCTAGTGAGCACCGGTACCGATTGAGTGATGCCTGATGGGCAGAGTGATTGTGAGGTTGCCTGATGGGCAGAGTGATTGTGAGGATGCCTGATGGGCAGAGTGATTGTGAAGTTGCCTGATGGGCGAGTGATTGTGAGGTTGCATGATGGGCAGAGTGATTGTGAGGTTGCATGATGGGCAGAGTGATTGTGAGGTTGCATGATGGGCTGATACTGAAAAATATTGTTACGAGAAATGATTATGGACCGAGGGGCAATTTTATGAAAGGTTTTACTAAGTTTTCAAACTATGATTTACTTCGTTTTCAAGCTGGTTTTCACTAAAAAATTTACTGAGGTATACTGATATTGTACTTGTTTTCAAAGGATTTCTGGAAACTTATTTCGAACTTATTATTTGATGAATACTACATGGTGACTTGGTGTTTTACTAGTTTTGTGAAATTGTGCATCTGTGTTGTGTGTTTGCATTACTCAGACTGTGATTTATTTTCATTACTACTGAGTTGGCGTACTCATAAAGACTCCATGTGCCTCTGTGCACAGATCCATGTACTAGCTCGCAGCAGTAGCTGATGCAGGTTTGATAGCAGCATTTCACGGGATTTCGAGGTAGTTGTCCAACGTCCACAGCTTCTCCACTTCCCTTCCTTATTTAGTCTTAGCATTTGATTCAGAGACATATATTATAGTTTTAGCAGAGTTAGATTTATTTATTCTTAGATGCTCATGACTATTGACTCCAGTTCTGGGAGGTTGTTTAGAGTGGTTTAGTTTATTATTGGGGGCGTTAGACTTATGTAATATAATTCTTTATTATGACTGTTGTTTATTGTTATATTGTGAACTGTTATAATTGAATAAATGCGTAGTAAAGTGATGGTCGGCTAGCCTAGTTCCACGATAGGCGCCATTACGTCCTGTTAGGATTTGGGGTCGTGACAACAGGCTCAGACCACCCGATGGGAGAACGACATCGCCGACCATACAAAGCCTCAAATGCAGCCATTTCAATGCTGGCCTGATAACTGTTATTATAAGCAAACTCGGCCAAAGGCAAGAACTGGTCCCATTGACCTCCGAAGTCAATCACACATGCCATGAGCATGTCCTCCAACATTTGAACTGTACGCTCTGACTGACCGTCGGTCTGAGGGTGAAAAGTTGTGCTGAGATCTATCTGAGTGCCCATCTCTCGGTGCAAAGCTCTCCAGAAGTGCGAGGTGAACTGAGGACCTCGGTCTTATATAATGGACACCGATACACCGTGCAACCCAACTATCTCCCGAATATAGATCTTGGCTAGCCTCTCAGATGTATAAGTAGTAGCCACCGGAATGAAATGCGCCGATTTGGTCAACCTATCCACAATGACCCAAACCGCGTCAACCTTCCGTAAAGTCTGAGGTAACCCAACTAAAAAGTCCATGGTAATGCGCTCCCACTTCCACTCGGGAATGGGCATCTGCTAAGTAGGCCACCCGGCCTCTGGTGCTCATATTTCACATGCTGACAATTAAGACACCTAGCCACGAACTCCACGATGTCTCTCTTCATCCGCCCCCACCAGTAATGCTGTCTCAAATCACGGTACATCTTCGTAGCACCCGGGTGGACATAATACCGTGAACTGTGTGCCTCCTCAAGTATCCTCTGCCTCAAGCCATCAACATTGGGCACACACAAACAACCTTGGAGCCTCAGAACACCATCCTCGCTAATAGTAATCTCCTTGGCACCACCCTGAACCACTGTACCCCGGAGATAAACCAAGCGTGGATCGTCATACTGCCGAGCCTTAATCTCCCCCAATAATGAAGACTGAGCAACCACATGTGCTAAAATATGACGAGGCTCCGAAAGATCTAATCTCACCAGACGGCTAGCCAAAGACTGAATGTCTAAGGCTAGAGGCCTCTCCTCAGCTGCAATGTAAGCCAAACTACCCATACTCTCTGCGTTCCTACTCAAGGAATCTGCTACCATGTTCGCCTTGCCCGGATGATAAAGGATGGTGATGTCATAATCCTTCAGCAACTCAAGCCACTTGCACTGTATCAAATTAAGATCCCTATGCTTGAACAAGTGCTGCAAACTGCGGTGGTCTGTATAAACCTCACAAGACACGCTATATAAATAATGCCTCCAAATCTTAAGAGCATGAACAATCGCCGCCAACTCTAAATCGTGCACTGGATAATTCTTCTCATGAACCTTCAGCTGGCGCGAAGCATAAGAAATAACTCTCCCTTCCTGCATCAACACACACCCCAAACAAATGCGTGAAGCGTCGCAATACACCGTGTACATCCCAGAACCTGAGGGTAATACCAGAACTGGTGCTGAAGTCAAAGCTGTCTTGAGCCCCTGAAAGCTCGCCTCACACTCGTCGGACCACCGAAATGGGGCATTCTTCTGAGTCAATCTGGTCAATGGGGCTGCAATAGATGAAAAGCCCTCCACAAACCGCTGATAGTAGCCTGCCAAACCCAAGAAACTCCTGATCTCAATAGCCGAAGTAGGGCGTGGCCAACCCTGAACCGCCTCAATCTTCTTAGGATCAACCTTAATACCCTCCCCGGATACAACATATCCCAAGAATGCCACGGAATCCAACCAAAACTCACACTTGGAGAACTTAGCATATAGCTTCTGTTCTCGCAAAGTCTGGAGCAAAATTCTCAAATGCTGCTCGTGCTCTCCCAGGCTACGTGAATAAATTAGAATGTCATCAATGAAGACTATGACAAAGGAATCAATGTACGGCCTGAACACCCTGTTCATCAAGTCCATAAATGTTGTTGGGGAATTAGTCAAGCCAAAGGATATCACCAAGAACTCATAGTGGCGATATCTAGTACGAAAAGCTGTCTTCGGGACATCAGAAGCCTGAATCTTCAATTGGTGGTACCCCGATCTCAAATCAATCTTAGAAAACACCCTGGCACCCTGCAACTGGTCGAACAAATCATCAATGTGCGGCAATGGATACTTGTTCTTGATGGTGACTTTGTTCAACTGGCGGTAATCAATGCGCATCCGCATAGACCCATCTTTCTTCTTCGCAAATAGAACCGGAGCACCCCACGGTGATACACTCGGCCTGATGAACCCCTTAGCCAACAACTCCTCAAGATGCTCCTTCAACTCCTTCAACTCCTTAGGAGCCATACGATACGGGGGAATGGAAATAGGTTGTGTATCTGGAGCTAAGTCAATGCAAAAATCAATATCATGATCCGGGGGCATGCCTGGAAGGTTTTGAAGGGAATACATCTGCAAACTCTCAAACCACGGGCACTGAATCAATAGTCGGAGACTTGGCAGTGGTGTCCCACAAATAAGAAATATACGCCAAACAACCCTTCTCGACCATATGTCGAGCCTTCAGGAAGGAAATAACTCTGCTGGCTGCGCCGACTGAGGAACCTCTCCACTCCAGTCTGGGCAACTCGGGCATGGACAATGTAACCGTATTGGCGTGGCAATCCAAGATGGCATGGTGAGGAGATAGCCAATCCATCCCCAGGATAATCTCAAAGTCAACCATGTCGAGCAATAGAAGGTCCGCTCTAGTCTCGTGCCCACAAAATAAGATCACACAAGACCGGTAGACCCGGTCTACCACTACAGAATCACCCACGGGGGTGGATACATATATAAGAGAAGCCAAAGACTCACGAGGAACATCCAGAAAGAAAGCAAATAAGGCTGACACATATGAATAGGTAGATCCTGGATCAAATAGTACTGATGCCTCTCTACCACATACTGAAATAATACCTGTGATCACGGCATCTGAGGCCATTGCGTCTGCTCGGGCCGGTATAGCATAAAATCTGGCTGGAGTACTTGAAGATTGACCCCAGCTGGACGGAATAGGAGCTGGCTGAGCTCCTCCCGCCTGGCCTCCACCTTTGGGACGACCTCTACCCGTCTGCCCTCCAACTCTAGGTGGACGGGGCGCCTGTGCTGAGTATGTAGGCTAATAACTCTGCTGGACGGACTTACTCCGAAGTCTGGGGCAAGCCCTCCTCATATGACCTGAATCCCCACACTCGAAGCATCTCACTGGAGGCATACCCTGCTGCCCTGAAGAAGGAGGACCCTGAATAGTTGGGGAACGATGGGAAACCTCTGGCATAGCACTGAAATAGGAGCTAGGAGGACCCTGATGACCTGAATACCCGCCTGAGGAACCCTGAATGGCTGGAAGGCGGTAAAAATTTTCCGGCATGGCACTGAAGTATGGTCTCGCTGGAGCACCGCGAGAAGGTGGTGGTGGAGCTGAATATGGAGGCATGTTGGGCTGACCTCTGCCAAACTGACCTCTACCCCTAGCTGGGGTACCTCTGAAGTCTCCAATAAATCTAGCTCTCTTGTCCTGCTGACTCTGCTCCCTGCTCCTAGACCGGTAACCCTTAATCCGGAGAGCTATCTCAACCACGAGCTGATAAGGAGTACCCATCTCCACCCCTCGGGCCATGTTGGCCCTAATACCGGAATGTAACCCTGCTACGAACCTCCGCACCCTCTCAGCATCAGTAGGAAGAATCATGAGGGCATGGCAGGACAACTCCGAAAATCTGGCCTCGTAGTCGGTCACGGACATCTGGACCTGCTCCAGCTGCTCAAACTGATAACGCAACTCTTCCATCTCCGAGGGTGGAATATACCTGTCCAAGAATAGCTGAGTAAACTTCTCCCAAGTGATCGGAGGTGAACCTGCAGGCCTACCAAGGATGTAAGACTGCCACCATCTGCGGGCTCTACCCTTAAGCTGGAAAGTGGTGAAATCAATCCCATGGGACTCCAGAATCCTCATGTTGTGCAGTCTGTCCCTGCACCTATCAATGAAGTCCTAAGCATCCTCACCCCTCTCACCTCCAAAGGTCGGAGGGTGCAATCGGGTCCATCTGTCAAGTAGCTTCTGCGGATCACCGTCCGCAGCTGGTCTGAGCTCATGGGCTGCTAGTTGTGCCCCACCCACGGGCATAGTGTCCGGAGTTTGATATACCGCCGTTGTATGACCTGCGACCTGAGAAGTAGGGGTCTAAACTCCCCATCCTGCCTGAGAGGTGGCAGGATCCGCTGGAAATAAACCAGCCTGAGCCATAGTATCCATGAACCGCATCATACAACCCATGACCTCCTGAAAGCCTGGGGCAGTCATAAAATCTGCTGGGACAGGATCTGCTGGGGGAACCTCATCCTGCTGCTCAATAACTGGATCCTCTAGGGGAACTAATGGAGCAACTCTGGGATGCCCTCGTCCCCCACGTCGGGTCGGTGCCCTCTCCCGACCTCTACCTCGAACGGCGGGGGTAGCGGCATCTCCCGGGTGAGGGATAACAGTTGCACGAGTCCTCACCATCTGTGAAAGAATGAAACTTAGTAACCGTTGACTGCACAATAGAATAGAAAGAAAGAGAGGTTTCTTAACACCCTATAGCCTCTCAAGATAAATACAGACGTCTCCGTATCGATCCGCAAGACTTTACTAGGTTTGCCTGTGACTTGTGAGACCTACGTGAACCTAGCGCTCTGATACCATGTTGTCACGACCCTAATTCCGCTACGGTCGTGATGGCACCCAACACCGGGGTCAGGCAAGCCAACACCTATCTACTAGTGAGGTTACTTTACATGTTTAAGTGATTAAAATCTCTTTCGAGTTTTTAAGGTAAGAAATTCATTACAAACAACATTTAAACGTAAGCACGTGAGGTTATGTAATTCAAAGGTATTGCCAGCACATACAACTCCGCAAAATATCAGGCAAAACTAGAAAGTGTGCCAGAACCTAGTGTCACACATCAACAGGCGACTAGGAAAATCTACAAAATGCTACTAATAAATGCACTACTGTCTGAGAGGTAATAGACAATAATATCCCAAAACTATAAGCAGAGGACTCCACAGTGCTGCCGAGATCGCCAAGGGAAGCAGCTCACCGTGTAGTCAGCCGAATAGAAACTCTCAAAGATGACCACCATAGTAGTGACCGGATGCAACTGCCTCAGAACCTATACAATTAAGTACAAAAGAGTAGCATGAGTACATATATTTAAATATGTACCCAGTGAGTATCCCGTCTAAACTCGAAAGGTAGTGACGAGAAGTGGACGTATTACTCATGAGGTCAATAATAATAATATATTGCAACAAGATTAACAAGAGCAAATAATTATGGAAAACGGGTAGACATGGAACAATCAAGTATACAAGTAAAATCTCCCTTTCAATATCAGACAACAATAGTAAATAGAATCTTCGAGTTACCAGACCAAACATTTTAATAAGGATAATTTATGATAAAATCTCTCAAACAGATAAATGGATTGTAATATGCCTAAGCGTACAGCCGAGGCGTCGCAATAATTTAAATGTGCACTGCCGAGGGTCGACGGCCCGAACCATAAATCCATCTATTACTCCGCTCACGAATCGATCATATGACGCGGTTAACATAAGGTAATGCTTCCCCGCTCACGAATCATACCTGTGACTCGGGTGCTCGTAACATACACATAATCATTAGGAAAGCCTTAAGAGAAATTCCGGTGCATGAATGGAAATATAGAATCAACATTTAAATTTACAAAATACCCGCTATTATTTCCATATTAACTTCAGGGATACCAACAAACCGAAGGTACATGAAAGTATACAGGCAAGACACGTAAAAGCATGCTTGTGAATCCTAATACCACCCAACATAGCATAATAGTTGCTACGCACAAACTCTCGTCACTTGGTGCGTACATAGCCCCCGCAATTAAGGATATTCAGTCAATCACAATTACCTATCGGGACAATTTCCTCTTACAAGGTTTGGAAAGGAGACTCACCTCGCGTAGAACCTACTCCCTGTGTCAAGAAGGTGCCCGAAACTCCAAACTCGTCGCCCAAGGACTCGAAACTAGCCAAATATTATTTAAACACATCAATATACGCTCAAAAGTATGGAATTCATTTACTAATTAGGCTAATTCATCCTTCTTGAAGAAATCCCAAAATACACCCCCGGGCCCACATGCTCGGATTCCGGAAATTTTCGAAGGAAACACTCACCCATAGCCTAAGGATCATTATTATATAATTTTCATAAGATTCCATGGTGAAAAAGTGGTAAAATTCCCCTAAATTCATAAACCCTAGGTTTCCACTCTAACCCCTTGGATTCCACTAATTAGATGTTAATCTACCTAAGTTTTGTTGTAATAATCTAACATTTAAAGGAAATTTACTTACCTCTTAGTAGCTAGGCCGAACACCCTCTTGGAAGCTCTCAAAATCGCCTATGGTGGGGAAGAAATGGTGATAAATGGGGAAATCCCGTATTAAATGAACCACTGCCTTCAGTGATTCTCGCACCTGCGGCCATTGGACCGCACCTGCGGTCAAGCGGTCGCACCTGCGAAGAAGGCCAAGGGGGCCTGGGACCACACCTGCGAAGGGACTTCCGCACCGGCGGGTCCGCACCGGCGGGTCCGCACCTGCGAGGTCGCGCCTGCGAGAGGAGGTCCGCACCTGCGCAATTGGTCCAGCCTTCCCCTGGGTCGCACCTATGATGGTTTGACCGCAGGGGTGGTATCGCACCTGCGACCTGGGCAACCGCACCTGCGGTCACACCAGATCTGGTGCACCAGCAGCTGAAGTTGCTGGTTTTTGGCCTCAATTGGGGTCCGGGAGGCCCCTGGGCCCACCTGAGCCCCATGCAATTATACCAACAAGTCCTAAATCCTATTACAGACTCGCTCGAGCCTTCGAAACCCTTAAAACAGCGTTAAAACTCAAAATCACCCCTCAAAACCCCTAGAATCAAACTTAGAAATTTCAAGTTTTAAAATTCAGCTTCAATGCGCCAAACCGACCTACACTACTCGGAATAACACCAAACTTTACAGGTAACACATAATAATCATATTTAACCTGTCCCGGGCTCCAGAACCATAATACGGGCCCGGTAACAAAGCTTTCACATTAATTATCATTTTCAAAAACCTTACTATTTTTTAGAAAACAATTTTCCTTAAAAATTCATTTCTCGGCCTTGGGACCCCGGAATTTGATTCCTGGCACACGCCCAAGTCCCATATTTTCCTACGGACCTTCAAATCACGGGTCCGGTTTCGTTTACCAAAAATGTTGATCAAAGTCAACTTTAATCAATTAATTATTAGAATTTCAGTTTTTCATCAAGTTTTCACATAGATGTTTCCTGGCTACACACCCGGGCTGCGCACACACATCGAGGTGAGATTAAAGGAGGCTTTCGAAGCCTCGGAACGCAGATTTAGCTAGATTAGCACCGGATGACCGTTTGGGTCATCACACATACCAACTTACGACTAATGGACTCTGAACATATAATGTCATATTTTGCCCATGGGTCACATTGCAAGACAATTTGCGAATGCTGACTAAACATCAATATAAAGCATGGTAGACAAGGACGACATAACTACTACAACTGGCAAACCAGCAAAATATACATACAAGGCTTACAAGCCCAATATACTGCACTAACTGACATGATATGTCTATAAGCCTCTACTGACGGATGTAATGTGATCGGAATAGGGCCCCGACTATCCATAATATGTATATACATATATACACAAGATGTACATAAAACTCTAGACCTGGCAACTCCGAAGGACGCAGAGCTTACCGATCAAGCCAAACTTGGGCAACACCTACTGAGGGGGTCTAATCGTTTGTCTGTCTGACTCTGCATGCCTGAAATACAGCGTCCCCGGCAAAAGGGACGTCAGTACGAAATAATGTACCGAGTATGTAAGGCAACAGATTAACTGAAAGCTGAAATTGAACTGATAATATAATAACTAAAAGCAACCGGAGTCAAAGATAATCTGAAGATATGCTTTCCTACTGATACTGACTCAACTCTCTCAATATAGTAAGTAAAATAGTTGTTCGGCCTTATAGGGCTCCCTATATATAACTGCTCTGCCGTAGTAGGCTTGCTCATAGGCGCTCGGCCATACTAGGCTCTGTATCTCGGCCATGCTAGGCTCTCTCATAGGCGCTCAACCATAGTAGGCTCGGTATATAACTTACCATCTAATCAGAGGTTGCCCAATAAGGGTCTGCCCATCGATTATAGATCGATTGTAGTAACAATATTATAATACTGTAATATATAGACTCTCTACTCTCTTGACTGGAAGAAGACAATACTCAATTGAATATGAAGTCCTGATAAGGGAGAATACTGTGACTTAGAAGACTAGGATAATGTATACAAATTCGGGAGTATGAACTTCTCTTTATGCCTCATTATCAAACACATGTAATTATGGGATCATGCAAAAAATTGAGGAAAGTTTAGCCTTAACATACTTGAGCCCGATTCTCTTGACAATCCTTCCAACACGCGTCAATTGCGACAACAAGTAATGACGGATTTACCCATCACTTGTTGAAATAGCATAATGCCTATAATCTCAAAATAATCTCTTTCCCGAACTTACGTCGATTAACTTACGACGAAACTTCAACATACAAAAATGCGGGATGTAACATCTCATTTCCGAGCTTTCATCAATTTATTTATGGCGTACTTTCACGTACAAAAATATGGGGCGTAACAACCTCGACCGACTCTTTCGTTAATTCCTTATTACACTAACTATCCTTAGGGCAAATTTTTGGCCTATACAGTTAGTCTCTTCACTTATTAAGGCCGACGCCAGACGTCCTTGATGAACGGACTTTGTTTATCGTTGGAAAAAATTGGGTGAGCAAGTTGAGTAGTGGTGTTTCTGATGAAGTGATAACATGACCTTTCATGAGTCGCAATCTTTGGAGTTGCATCGTTTCAGAATGACGTCATGACATCATGCATCAATATGGCGTGTTTTCCCAATGCTTTGCATCGTTTCCCATGCCTCTGCTGTTTTGATACATGTGCTGGGTAATGATGGCCTGATTTCTTGGTCCTGACGCTTGAACTCTTATAAATATGGACATAAGACCATTCGTTTGTGTTTTGCATATTCTTAATATCGAATCCCTGAGACTTCTTCTCTATTCTTCATATTAAATCCTTGTCTTGTTTTTACTTCATTATTGTGTATCCACTCCCCTGATTCTGATGATTCCAGTTACTTCCAACCCTTCTACTTCAAACATCTTCTCTCAAAAATACGATTAATGTACTGTCACGACCCGACCGGTCGTTTTGAGCATTTGCACTCCGCTCGGTAGTTTGAGGGCCTGAGTAGCTCCTTGTGAGGTATTGTGACTAATGCGAATCGTCGGTTTTGGGTTTCAGGTTATTCGGAATCGGTTTGGAAGAATGAGTTCGTTGTGGGCACTTTAAGTGGAAAGAGTTGACCAAGTTTGACCTTTAAAGAATTTGACACCGGATTTTAATTTTGATGGTTCAGTTAGCTCCGTTAGGTAATTTTGGACTTAGGAGCGCGCCCGGAATGTGATTTGGAGGTCTGTAGTAGAATTAGGCTTGAATTGGTGAGATTTGGAGATTTGGCGATTTTGGTCGGCAGTGGAAAATTTGATGGGGGTAGGAATGGATTTCCAAAAGTTGAAGTAGGTTTGTAGTATCATTTGTGACGTGTGTGCAAAATTTGAGGTCATTCGGACGTGGTTTGGTAGGTTTCGGCATTGTTTGCGGAATTCGGAAGTTTAGAAGTTCTTAGGCTTGAATCCGAGGGTAATTTGGTGTTATGATGTTGTTTTGGGAAATTCGGAGATTCGACGAAGTTCGTATGGGGTTATATGACTTGTTGGCATGTTTGGTTGAGGCCCCGAGAGCCTCGCGTGTGTTTTGGGTGGTTAAAGGATCAAGTTGGAGATTTGAGAAGTTGTTTAAGTTGGTTGTTGCTAGTGTAATCGCACCTGTGAGGGGTTTGGCCGCAGGTGCAGCTAGGATTGCGCAGGTGCGGAAGTATATTGGACTGGGGGAGAGCCGTAGGTGCGAGTGGGTGTGCGCACCTGCGAGCCCTTAGGTGCGAGTGATGGTGTGGAAGTTGGTGTGCGGGTGCGGGGCCTGGGGAACTTAAGTGGTTTCCGCAGGTGCGGAGAGTTGGCCGCATGTGCGGTTTCGCAGGCGCGGAAATCTGGCCGCAGGTGCGAAAGGCCTAGGAAGAATGTTTAAAAACAAGGGTTCGAGAATTAGGCTTCATTTCAGTATTTTGAAATCGGGCTTAGGCGATTTTGGAGAGGATTTTCGAGGAGATTCTTGAGATAAGTTTCTTGTACTCGTTTTTGATCAATAATCTTGGTTCCCTATTGTTTTCCTCACCTAGATTGTGCGGTTTTGGGGTGAAATTTGGAAGTTGGAGGTTAAGGATTTGGAGAGTGTAAATTGGGGATTTGAGGGACCAAATGAGGTCGGATTTTGATGAATTTAGTATGGGTAGACTCGTGAGTGAATGGGCTGTCAGATTCTGTGAGTTTTGTCGGGTTCTGAGTTGTGGGCACGAGTTGGGCTTTTGGGCCGATTTCGGGCTTTGATTCAAGATTTGATCTTTTATGATCGGGATTGGTTCCTTTAGCATTGTTTGATGTATTTGAATTGTTGTTTGATAGTTTCGATCCGTTCTTAGGTCGGGACGCGCGAGATGGCATTCTTGGAGCATCGCTTGGCTTGCCCGCTACTAGAATTTGCATGTTAGAGGTAAGTAACTCTTCTAAACTTAGTGTTGAGGGTATGAAACCCCGAATTAGGCGTTGTGTGATTGGTATTGAGGTGATGCACATGCTAGGTGACGGGCGTGTGGGCGTGCACCCTGTGAAATGGGACCCTATGGTTCCCATGGCCCAGTAAAGTGGCTCTATTTTGTCGATTATGCGTTTATCATGTGATAAAGTAACTGAGTTGTCACTCATGCTAGATTCATGTTTAGACTTTATGTCGATACTGTTGAGACCCATGGTTGTTTCTTGTTGTTATTTTACACACTTCATTGATATTTTGTACTCAGTCATGTTCATGCATTCATATCATATCTCAGTCTTAGTTGTTATCTATTGATATACCATATTCTTGTTGTCGGACTAGTTTCATGACACTGTGAGCCCGTGAGTGAGTCTGGAGAGATTGATGACTGAGTAAGGTCGGGGGCCTGGCTGTGAGGATATTGATACCATAGCACGCGAGTTGTTCGTGCAGATCTAGGAATTGATATCATAGCACTTGAGTTGTCTGTGCAGTACGTGAGTTGTCCGTGCGGATTCAGATATTGATATTATGGCAAGTGAGTTGTCTGTGCAGCACGCAAGTTGTCCGTACGTAGCGCTTGGGCTGTAGGAGCCCCTTTGGAGTTTGAACACCCCCGGTGAGCGCAGTCGATTATAAATGTGTGTGGATCGAGATACATGGCATTTGCATGCACACATTACATACAAACATTTGCATGTACGCATGACATACATGCATAGAGATGCATTTTTCCTCATGCTATATAGTATCACGTCATCCATGACTTACTATACACATTGATATGTGGGCTTAGAGAGGTATTTTATACTTGTTATTTGAAAAGAAAATGAAACATCTTACTTATTGATGAAAGGATTTTTGGAAAAAATCACAGTTTTCAACTTACTTGTATTTCGACAAAAGATTTGAGTTTTCACTAAGATAATTAAAAAGCATGCCTATTTTATGGAACTTTGAACGAGTTGAGCAATTTACTTCTGAGCTAATCTTTTATTACTTGTATTACGTTGTTGCGAACTGTTGTAGAATAACGGTATTGGACCCGACGTAGTGTTAGCTCGTCACTGCTTTCAACCTAAGGTTAGGTTTGTTACGTACTCAGTACATGGGATCGGTTGTACTGATACTACACTTCTGCACATTGCGTGCAGATGTCGGTTGTTGTTGTGCTCGATGGTTGCGGAACTTGAAAATGTACCAGCGTCCCTATTATAGTTGACTCCTTTGTTCGGGGTAGCCTTAGATTATAAAACTTTGTTTATGTACTTCCCAAACAGACTATGTATTTATTTCATTTTTGCTTTGTCAACTCTATTCGTAGAAGCTCATGATTTGTACTACCAGTTCTTGGAAAATGTATAAATTCCGTAAATTACTTTAATTTAATTGCCTTGTTAATATAATTGAATTCGGGTAATTATTAGTTGGCTTACCTAGCGGGTTGGGTTAGGTTCCATCACGACTAGTAAATTTTGGGTCGTGACACGTACGCTCTGGTTCTGGCATGGCAACTGACCCTATCCCTTTGGCGGTGCGTATGCCTCCTCATGATGATAGTGTTTCTATTGCCATTGAAGACGAGAATTTTCCTACAGTGGAGAAAATAATCCCTCGTAGTGAAAAATTTAGATTCGACTTTTTGAAGGCGCTTGAGGACGACCCTGAGGTCTCGGAGTCATCGATGAAAGAGGTCGATCTCGATGAGCTTAGGGCAAAGTTCAAAATTCCTGCCCACATCGATCTGATCCCAGCAGAGCGCAATGTGGTACAAATACACCGCCCCGGGTATTGTGGGATCTATACGTATCCTTTCTACCTTAACTATTCCTTTCCTCTTCTCCCATTGGCAGATGAATTTTACCGTTATTACGACGTTTGCCTGGCCCAGCTCTCTCCATACATCTACAAGCTTATCCGCATGTTTATGAAATATGCAGAGTTGGCCGGGGTCGGGGTCACACTCTGCCACTTGATGCATCTCTTCGCCCCTAGTTTCTATAGGGGAACTATGTTACACCTCGCCACTGAGGAAGTAAATGTCTGGTAGTCAAGATGGACGATAAGGCAAATCATCAATTTTGGCTTAACTACATTTTTTGTCAAAAGCGAGGACGTGGTGGCCAACGCGGGAGGATTCCCTAAGACTTGGAATTCCGCCAGTAAGTATCTCTTTTTTGTCAAGCGTTTGTTTTGCGTGTTTTAGTCATAGTTTGACTGTTTGTCCTTTCTTCGTGCATCCAAGACTACACCCCTTTCTTTGGTCGGGGACATTCATGACTTGGTTAGCCAGGTTCTGCCTCACACAATGGGGATTCGTGAATGGTCGGCCTTTCTCAAGAAGTTTAGGCCTACGTCTTCCGTGACCGGTGAGTTCAGCTATTTTTTTAACTATACTATTTTGACCTCATCGTTGCTTGCTCGTTATAGATTTGTATAGGAAGTGACAATACTTTAATCATTCTTTTTTAGCCCGAGGATCTTCGAGGATACCGAGATCTCCTCCTCCTGCATTTCGTAAAAGGAAGGCTTCTTCTTCTTCGGAGTCTATTCCCATTGTGACCGCGACCATGCTTGCCTGGTTTTCTGCTTATGTTCCTTCTTCTGTAATGGCTAGGTATTCTCGGTCATCGACTACATCTACAGCAGAACTCCTTACTTCCCCTTTGCATCATCTAGCAAATGAAGAAGAAGAGTCATCGCCGAGCGACGAGGGTGTGGTTTCCCGCAAAAGGAGATCAGTGGACGTCGGTTATGGGGTCGTCCGGGCCGTGGATTCATTAAGGGGTGATCGTGAAATAACGGTCGTAGTGCTTGAAGACGACATTGTGTTTCTATTTGATATCCTGCCATCAACTGAGGTTGCAAAAGGCGTATCCCTTCCCAACGCCGAGACTGGAGCTGGAGGGCCATCTGTGGGAGTTTCAGATCCTTTACGGCGAGATGAGCCATCGTCCTCGCGACCAAATGATGTTCCTTCTTCGTTGGTCGATGGGAGAGATAAGGGCGTCACCAAGGATGGTTATGAAACGGGCTCCGACCCTGATGCCGACGAGGTGAGGATAATGGGGGAATGGTTTACCCCACTTGAAGTGAGATTAGAGGGGTCCATGCGGACCATTGCGATCTCCATGGATCGAGATTTACTGGTGAATATAGAGAACCTGTTTCCTTCCCTGGGTCCTCTCTCTCCGACGTGGATGGTAAAACCCTTGAAAAACTGGATGATGCTACCTATTAAGGAGCATAGCCGGCCTCGCCCTTAGGGTGAGCTTTTTAACTTTTATTTCTCAAGTTCAATGCTTTGTGCTTCGTTCTTACTCTTTGTTTTTTTCTTTTTTCTCTCTTCTTTTTTTAGACTGTGGTTTTGGAAATTGAGAGCGCCCGGCGAGAGGAGAGGCGCAAGACTATTTTTCAAAAGATGGAGCGAAAATATCGTGAGTACCGTAACAAGCACCGCGAGATCTGCAGACACTTCGGTGAGAGTGGCAATTTTCAGGCTCTATGAGATGAATTGAAGGAGAAGTATGACGAGTTGGTAAGAGTCAACAAAAAATTCATCGTTCTTGAGAGGGAGTTAAGGGATAAGGAAGAAGAACTTGAGGTGAGCAAGGGGGTCGAGGCCCAATGTGCCGACCTTCAAGCCCAAGTGGTCTCGTTGTGTGTCGGGCTCGAGGAGTAACAAATCAAAGCGGACGCTCTGAGTGGCGAGGTCATTGAGAAGGCATCGAATTTAGAGAAGGCGAAGTTGGCTCGATTGGGGGTTGCGAGGAAAGCGGAGGCTTTGGAGATCATGATCCGCTTTCTTCGTTCTAAGCGAGAGAGTGCTTTGGAGAAGGCCAATCTAAGAGAGGAGAGACTTGATGAATGGATAGGGGAGCTGGAAAAAGAGGCTTCAGGCCTTTGTGACCGAGTTGTTGCTCTCGAGGCCGATGAGGCACAATTATTAGCTCAATCGTCTTCTTCACGTACTTCTGCTTTTCCTGATGTTTAATGGGATTTGCACGAGGAATGGATTCACGCTGAGGCCCAACTGGATATATTTAGAGATGTTATGGGGGTGGAAACTATTTTAGAGGACGACTTCGAGGATGCTCATGTTAAGGCACGTAGAGCTCGGGTTGTTTGTGACTATGATCTTGCTACACCGAAGGCCGGTGATGACGAAGAGGATACGGGTGTGGATCAGATTAAACAGGACGACTAGCATGAGGATGAGTATCCGAATAGCGAAGAGGTAGATAGAGATTTCCTAGGCGATCAAGCTGCTGACGCTGCTGGGCCAAGTGGCGGTTAGTTATTTTTCCTTTCCTTCTTTTTTTGTTTAGCCGCAGACTTGTGCATTTTTTGTGGGCGTCTTTTCAAGCCTTTGTAAAAAATATTCTAAGTATGAAATGCTAGTTCTGTTACTTGTACCTGATTCTTTTTCTTTGTTTGAGTTTGTATGTTTTTTTTATAATAACTTAGCTCTAATAGGTTGAACGAGGTTGATACAAAACCTAGGTTTGATCATTATCGAGGGCCAGTAGGTATTGGTTCAAATGAGGTCGAACATATCGCTTATTTATTTATGGTTGAGGGTCAATTCAGTGTTGATTGAAACGAGGTTGAATACAACTTATACTTAATCATTGGTCGAGGGCCAATTAGGTGTCGATTCGAACGAGATTGAGCGTAGTTATGGCCGAAGTCCGAATAGTTGTTGATTTGAACGAGGTCGAATATAACCTATATTTAGTTATGGTCGAGGTCCGAATAGGTGTTGATTTGAACAAGGTCGAATATAACCTATATTTAGTTATAGCTGAGGGTCGAATATGTGGTGATTCGAACGAGGTAAAATATAACCTATATTTAATTATTGTCGAGGGCTGAATAGGTGCTGATTCGAGCGAGGTCGAATATAACCTATATTTAGTTATGGCCTAGGACCGAATAGGTGTTAACTCGAACGAGGTCGAATATAACCTACATTTAGTAATGGTCTAGGTCCACTTAGGTGTTGATTCGAACGAGGTCAATATAACCTATATTTAGTTATGGTCGGGGGCCGAATATGTGTTAATTCGAACGAGGTCAAATATAACCTATATTTAGCTATGGCTGAGGGCCACTTAAATGTTGAGGCAACGTTTCTTAGGTTGTACGTTTGGTGCAAATATGGGTAAACACTTGTGCTTTGTTCATACCCTTGGAGAAATTTACGTACTTTTCGGGCTGGCATTCCAGTCCAGTCTATCTAGTGTTGGGTATCATTCCAATCCCAGTCTACCCAGTCCCTTTATTGGTCGACCTTGAGAAGTATATTGAGAGGTTAAGCAATGAGCTAGCCATCCCGTGCCTCTGTTTGTTTGCACTTCAACTTGAAAAGTCCCCTTTGTTGGCTCGTTAAAAAACTTCTTGAGAAAACCCAACTGAGACAAAACTCAAGTGAGGGAAAAAAATAATCACTTGGAGGACGTTTTTTCTTAAAAGTTGAAGTACTTGAGGTGGGTGATATTCCAATTGTTTGGTAGTAGTTTTCCTTCCATTGTTTCTAGTTGGAATGACCCTTTGTTTGCTGTTGTCGTGATCTTGTATGGGCCATCCCAATTTATTTCCAGTTTACCTTCCAGTGGGTCTTTGGTTGCTTGTGTTTTAGCTTGGAGCACGTAGTCTGCGACTTTGAGTGGTCTGACCTTTGTCTTTTTGTTGTAATAGCACTCTGCCTGTTGTTTTTGGGCGATCATCCTTATGTAGGCCATATCCCTTCATTCTTCGGCTTCGTCAAGCTTTTTCCTTCTTCCTTCGTCGTTCCTCGGTCCCTCTTGTGGGAGTATCTCAGACTGGGCTCTCTGACTTTGACCGGTATTACAACGTCAGTCCCATAGACTAATGAGTAAGGCATTTATCCTATGCTCGTATTCGGCGTTGTTCGATAGGCCCAAAGTACTTCTGGTAGTAATTCTGGTCATAGCCCTATTGCGTCTTCGAGTTTTTTCTTCATGATTTTCAGTATCAATTTGTTGGAGGACTGTGTTTGCCCGTTACCCGTGGGGTGATACGGTGTTGACAGTATTCTTTTGATATGCCATTTCTCAAAAAAATTGGCGACATTTTTTCCTGTAAATTGGGGTTCGTTGTCACAAGTGATCTATTTGGGGAGGCCGAAATGACATACGATGTTTTTTCATATGAAGGCAATCACTTCCTATTTGCATAATTAAGTGAATGCTCTTGCTTCTACCCATTTAGAAAAATAGTCTGTTAAAACCAAAAGAAATTGTTACCTCACCCCGCCGGGAGGGGGGCCACGATGTCCATTCCCCATTTGATGAACGATCAAGGGGAAGTGACTTAGTGGAAGTGCTCGCCTGCTTGGTGGATCATTGAGGCATTCTTTTGGCACTGTTCGCTTCTTTTACGAAATTTGCGGCCTCCTTTTTCATGGTGGGCCAGTAATATCCTTCCCGTATGAGGCATCTGACCAAAGTTCGTTTGCCGGAATGAGCTCCGCAATGGCCTTCGTGGACTTCTTCAAAGACGCGTCGCGTCTAATTTGGGCCTAAGTATTTCGCTAGAGGGCCGCCATACGTCCTCTTTGTCTAGGTCGTCATGAATGATGTTGTACCTGGTTGCTTGCATTCGAAGTTTCTTGGCTTCCTTTTTATCATCTAGGAGTATGCCATCCTACAAATATGTAACAATATAGTTGCGCCAGTCCCAAGTCAAGCTTATGGTTCTTACCTCGATTTAATCTATCGATGAGTTAAAGAGGTGGACCACATTTCTTTCTCCGATTGTAATGTTTTTGGTGGCTACTGCTAATTTGGTGAGGCCGTCCGCCTCGGTGTTCTGTGCTCGGGGAATCTGGCTAAAATTCGTCAAACTTAGGGGATCTGGTCGAGCTGACATTGCTTGAGTATGTCGATGGTTTATCTCAAGTGATCGATGTGGTTTTCTTTCCTTTTGGATTTAATCAACATGTCGTCTATGTAGACTTCCATCGTTTTACCGAGTTGGTCTTTAAACATCTTTGTTACTAACCTTTGGTACGTTGCTCCTGCGTTTTTCAGTCTGAAGAGCATGACTCTGTAGCAGTATGTCCCCTGATGGGTGATAAAAGTAGTTTTCTCTTGATCCCCCTCTTCCATAAGGATATGATTATAGCTTGAGTAGGCATTCAAAAAACTCAGTAGTTCATGCCCGGTCGTCACGTCGATGAGTTGGTCGATATGAGGTAAGAGAAATGAATCTTTGGGGCATGTTTTGTTCAAATATGTAAAGTCCACACACATTCACCACTTTCCGTTTTTCTTTTTCACCATGACCACTTTGGCGACCGTTGGGGGTATTTTGACTCCATGATTGAGCCGTTTTCTAATAATTTTCTGACCTCTCCGCGTACTGCATCGTTGATTGCAGAGTTGAACTTACGCCTGTCTCACCGGTGGGGGGAAGGGGGTGGAGTGGGTCGACATTCAACTTATGCATGGAGATTTCTTTTCGGTATACCTGGCATATCTGCATGGCTAAAAGCAAATAAGTCTACGTTAGAGGTTAAGGATTGACGAAATTTACCTAGTTCTTGAAGCTTGCAGCCCATGTAAGCTTTCTTGATGTGATTGTTCCCATCTAATTGAATGGGGTCGAGGTCTTCTATGGTCGATTCTGTGGCTTCAACTGTATCGGGGTCTTTGATGACGTCCTCTTCTGACCTCGGCCTAGTTGATTGTTATGCCTCTTTTTCTTTGTCCTTCGTTTGTTGAGTGACCGTACAATCTTGAGCGATGTGGTAGAATTCCCGAGATGCGCGTTGTTCCCCCCGTATATTGAATATTCCCCATGAAGTTGGAAATTTGATGACTTGGTACAAGCTGAAGGGGATGGCTCTCATGATGTGTATCCATGGTCTCCCTATTATGGCATTGTATGTCTTGTCTTGGTTCATGATATGGAATATGGTTTCCAGAGTGACTCCAGCGGCTAGGACGGGGAGCGTGATCTCGCTGGATATTCGCTCAACTGCATTGTTAAAACTCATTAGCGTGATGCAGCGGGACACTATCTTATCCTCGAGTTTCATTTGTGCAAGCACTCGAGGGTTGATACTGCACGCGCCACTTAAATCGTCTACCATAAAGCGTCTCACATCAGTATCTAAAATTGGTAAAGTGATAACAAGTGCATCATAGTAAGGGAAAGCCAAACCGTTGGTATCGGACTTATCGAAGATGATACTTTCTTCGAGTTTGTCATACCGTTCATGTGTGATTGACCGTTTGAGCTTGTGGGTTATGGTGAATTTCGCACTGTTGATAGAGGCATCATCACCGCCGCCAATGATCATATGGACGATGCAAGTTGGCGATGGTGGCTTCGGCGGTCCTTGATGTTGTTCGCGTCCTCTGGCGAAATTGGTCCTTCCGTGGTCGCTTATCAACTCTTTGAGGTGTCCTTGTTGTATCATGTGTACAACCTCTTATCTTAGGGCGATGCGATCCTTGATTTTGTGTCATCGCTCTTGGTGGAACTCGCAAGGACATCTGATTTTCTGGTATTCAGATCTAAACTCATTTTTTGTGTCCATTTCACCTTAGTTCTGAGCTTCTCTAAGGTGTAGACTATTTCTGTAGGTGACACACAAAAATTGTGAGTGGATAATAGGGGGCATACCTCTTTCGTTCCGGTGAGTTCTTACTCATGGTCGGCATGGTCCCTCCCCGTGGCGCTGAGATGATGCGATGGCGGTTATGACATATGGTATGTGCCATTCCGTGTTGGGTAGTGGAGCTATGAGGTCCCTCCCGATATTATTTCTTCGATCTTTCCTGGATTCGACTTGTACCGAGGTCATTCGATGAGTCGTCCCATTGAGGTCGTCCTCGTTTGCTCGGACCTCGACACAATATGCGTTGTGTATTTCATCCCAAGTATTTGGGGGGGGGGGGGGGGTACTTCATAAGCCGACTTAATAACTTTCTTGTTGCCCTTGACCCGTTTCTGCTCAGCTCGTTCTGGAAGGCTGCGACGGCCATTCGTTCCGATACATTTGGTAAGGTCATTCTTACTCGGTTGAATCGGGCGAGAAAGTCCCTCAATCCTTCTCTCGGTGACTGTTTGATAGCAAATATGTCGTTCACTCTTGCCTCTGCCTTTTTGGCCTTAACATGGGCCATTACGAACTTGTCAGCCATTTCTTCAAATGTTTCAATGGAATGCGCAGGTAGCTCTGAATACAGTGCTAATTCTCATCCAATGAGGGTCTCGCCGGATTTTTTCAACAAAATAGAGGATATTCGTTCCTTGGCAAGGTCATTGCCTTTCACGGCGGTGACGTAGTGAGTTGCATGGTCTTCGGGATTGGTCTTACCATCATATATTTTCAGGTAGGGCGTCATTTTAAAGGTCTTTGGTATGGCATGCAGGGGGGGGGGTGCTTCATCACTGTATGGTTGCTCGACTAACCGGACAACATCTCTCTTTAGCAAGAACTTCGGGGCACCTAGTATCATGTCGACCCTTTCTTGATGTTCTCTCATTTGGTCACAAAGTTCTTTGTTCTCGTTCTCCATTTCCTCCATCTTATTATGGTTGCGAGGGTGTCGTCACCTGCACTATTAACAATGTTATGAGCAATATCTGTCATTGGAGGAGGGAACGGGTCACGCTACTCGCCTGTTAGTAGTATAACACAAGTCCTTGCATTTTCTGCAACCATATCCTGAGCGGCTTGTGGAGGATGGTGGTTAGTGTGTCAGTTAGCCAAGCCTCAATGAGGTTTTTTACTGCTGGTGGTGTCTCTTCCACCACGGACGTGGAAGCTCCTTTACCAAGAGATGTTGTGATGCTACAACAAGGAGGAGGTGATTCGCCTCGCCTGGGGGAAGCATTGGGCGTTGTATCTTCTCCCACTGCTTCAGAAATCTCATTGATGGTGTTCAAGAGGTTGGTTGTGAGTTCGCCTAGTATCCTCGTTCTTTCTTCTCTGTTGCCTGCCATATCAGATCTGTGTATACAAGGAAAAATGGGATCTTGTTCTTGGTTTTTTTAGCAATCCGTGTTAGATGTAGATCTAGAGGAAACTAAAAATTTAACTAGGAAATCCCCACGGACGGCGCCAAATTGTATTGACCACTAAGTATAAACTTTCAGTTGAACTATTAAATTCTGTGTAATGAAGGGTTAAACTTAGTTAATGATAATATCTCTAGATATAGATCTTGAAAACACGGATGACGTAAGACAGAGTCAATGGGAGATTGAAAGTAACACACATTTGATATTCCAAAAGGTATGAGCAATAATTGAGGAGTAACTAGCAATAAATAACAATAAATGACATTTAAGTAAATAGGGAAGTGATTCACCCAATAATAAATGAGGTGATTGATCCTCCTGACAATGGTGAGTGACAGACTAATCCTAGAATGCTTGAACTATTCTTGGATCGGATGGAAAAGTATGGAGTAATGTGGGTAAGAATATTGATTAATATGTAAAGTTTGTATCTTTGCTAGAGAGAGAAAATCTTCTTCTGAAATGTGTTCTTATCAAGTGAATATTACCTCCCCTATCCCATTATCTCTTTTTCAATTTTTTTCAATTTATACAAGACATGTCCCAAACAAATCCTAATAGTACAAGTGCAGAGAATATTCTCTTTAATATCCTATTTCAAACACTAGCCGTTATTGTTCTTTACACAATGCTCAACCTCGACCATGATTGACATCTCGGCCATGAATCTTGCTGCTTCCTGGTCGACCTCGACCTACTATTTCATTAATGCCTTATTACGCTAAATATCCTTAGGGCAGTTATATGTCTTTTGAAAATGTATTGGTGCTTTGCGGAAATAATTAAAAACAAACAATAGCTTTGAAAATGTATTTATTTATAGTACTATAAACTATGTAAATATATTTTTGTACTCTCTCCGTTCACTTTTACCTATTCAGTTTCTAAAAATAGATTTTTACTTTTATTTGTCTCGCATATGAAGAGAAGTCTATTTTCTTTTTCTTATTATACCCACAATAATTATTCATTTTAATTATTTTTTAAAATTTATTAAAAATAAGCATTGATTAATATGAGTATTATGATAAATATTATTTATTATTTTTTAAAAAGTATGCAAAATTTAATAATAGACAAATAAAAGTGAACGAGGAGAGTATTTGCGTTTGCTCCCCACGCATCACATGGAGAAAAAATAAAATAAAATCCGGCTCGCCCACTATAGCTTTTTCTCCAAAGAAGAAAAACCCTAGCATTCTCAAAACCCTATATAAGCCCAACCCTAGCCGTTTTTCCAATATCAGTCCATCAAAGGCTAAAAAGAAAGAAAGAAAAAACCTAGCCGCTATTGATTGAGCAAATCCGATGTCTCTTTGATTCTATTTGTCTATTGCTTCTAAAAAATGTTGGTCATTGCTGTTTAGACTTTATCGTATTTGCATCGGATTTACCCTCTTCTTGTGCCAGCAGATTTGCTGTATGTATAAGGAGTTATAGCTGATGCATAAACTGAAAAGGTTGGCTTACCAGCCCATGGCACTTTATACTCCATTGCTTTGGGGTCAAATGGACCTTCCGATATTTACATTTTTTTCCCTCTGTTTAATTTGATAATTTGATGTCTCTGTTACATGGCATATGACGATACTTTTGTTTGCACTGAATAATCATGTGGATTATAAACTCCGCTTATTATCTGATGCCATCAATTTCTCTACCTCTTTCTATCCTTGAACCCCGTTTCTTTTTGTAGTTGTTCATATACTTCAAGTTTGTTTTTTTCAGAGAATTTTTAGTCTGGTTTAATTAAATATTTATATGTCAGTATAAGCACGAAATGGGTAAATTCTTGATTCTTGCTCTTTGATGAGAAAAGCAGACGGGCGGTCAGAACCTGATGCCGTGTTGAATGTCTGCATAACTTCCTTTCATGGAATTTCTCTGAGAGCTATAGCTATTCTAATTTAGTTTCTTTTGAGGTTGTAATTTCTCTATCTGCTGTGCCTCTTTTCTTCTATATACATGTCTTTAGTTACTCATTTCATCAGCTTGCAGTGATGAACTTGCTAAAATTATGTCTGGACTTATGAAAATTGTTCATGATTAATTGATTGCAAATTCTGAGCAGCTTTGTCCCCTTTTTAGGTCATGTTGTTTCTTCCTTTGTTTTTTTGGCTATCTATTTGTGGCTACACGTTCTTGAATTAAATACAAACTTATTGACAATACTAGTGGGGCCCGGGCCCAACGGGAATAACGGTATATTGTTTTGTTATACACTGAAACAAAAGATTATTTCGAGCTTGTACTCCCTTACGAATGGAATGCAACAGATTTCATATATTACAAAGTTCCTGTCACATTCTATAGCTACCCTCACAAAATATCTCAAAAAACTGAAGATATAAGTTTTATCATCACACTTGGAAGTTGAATCAACATTTTTTCAATAGAAACTTCAGCAACAGGACAATTAGATTGTTGTCATTTCTGCCCTGCATCCATACAGTAATGCGCAACATTTTCAAAATTCTATTCCAATCTTTGAACTTATTATGAATCAAAGCTATTGAAATAGGAAATCCAAACCTCTTGTTTAAGCTTTCGATTGATGGAATTATAAGTTTCTAGTGGTTAATGGCATATGCATTTGCATCTCCAAGTGTTGTGTCTTTAACTGAATTCTCTTCACGTTACCATACTCAGGGAGTTCCGCTGTAGTCACTTTTGGAATAGCTGGAATTCCAATTCTTGAAACTCATTTCCTTACCTCATCAGAAATCTGTATCAAAACAAAAATATATACATCAATTATCATCAACACCATTGTACATCACTAATGCAATCGGTCAGGATACATGCTGAAGAAGAAGTTGTGTCAATTTTGTCAACCAACAGGATATGCCACTTAAATAATAGGCACAGATTGGAACTAATTAGCTTTCAATTTTAAGGTGTATCTGTAATTACTATTTTTTGAAACTAAAAGAAGTCTATCTAGATGTTTGGCAAGACCCTTGTATTTTTCTCTCTCTTGACTAAAAGAAGATGTAAATACCCTACCCCCATACCATTTGAGATGTAAATATGTTGCACCATAAGTTTCTCTTGAGGCTAGCTTATAATATTTAAGACCAGATTGTCAACAAAGTTACCTGTTTCACGAATGGTAGGGACATCACATATACTCTTCACTTTTTCTAAACTACCTTGCGATTTAGTCCCATGAGCTTCAAGACTGGGAGCTGATAAACAAAATTGTCAACATGTTTGAAAGCCTACAGTGAAGGCTGAGTAGGTACAATGCAAAGAGCACAAAGTATTCATATATTTCAGGTAATAGACACATGTAATAAGATAAATAACATATTGCATCATTGTTGCGAAGAGATTATGAATGAAATGTTTTTATAAGATTAAACCTTTATTTTTTACTGTCGACAGTTCTGCATCGTGTCCTTCACAAGGTATACAATAATATGTTTTCTGTTAATCAAAAGAAGATGAAAATAGTATCGTTACCAACAGAAGATGGCTCTCGTATCACCAGAGTTCTTTGCTTAGGCAAGTTAGCCCCATCTTTGAACAATGACTGCTTAGTGTAATCAAGAAGTAAGTGTTGATTTTTTTGCCTCAAGCTCTTTTAATTGCTGTTGGGATAGAAGGGACTCTTTTTTTATCAACTGTTAACTGTTTGTACATGTCACGTCTTCTAAGCTTGATTTTAGACATTGTTTCTGCTGAGTACCTACACTTCTTTTTCGTGGGCAGCTAGTTGACGCATAGTTTTATTATATGTCAACATCTGCCGTTTGAGCAATTTGGCAATTTTTAAAATGACACAAATAAAATAGAAGACAAATTGTACAATAATCCCTTAACCAAAAAGTTATTTCTAGTAGGAGCAGATCAACTGTCGCAAGTACTTATCGTTTACCTTTTGACGCATCAACAGTCAAGGTTAGGAAAAAGAATCAAGACTTACTTTGGATCATCTTATTATGCATCTTCAATATGCCATGAAACCTCCATAACTTGTGATCCATGGAACATTCTGCCTGTAAAAATAAACGGTACTTCTATGAGCTAAATAGTTGTTGTGCAAAATTTTTTGTCATGAAAATAGTAATAATTTTCTACCAGGAAAGCGTTAACCTGCAAATATAAATATAAGGTTCCGAAGGCAATTGAGCCACCAAAGGTTATGAAAATATTATTTACACGCTCGGAGAAAATGTGGAAGACAAAGTAAAAGAACAAGAAGGGATCCAATTTGAAATATAACTAAGTCTTCAAAAATCTAACACATCTAAACTACTTAATGAAAGATGGACTATTCTATGAGGGGGAATACATTAGCAAATGTTTTATATTAATCCATTGGAGGGGGAATATCGTAAAACTAAACGTAAAAATGCAGATACATAATAAAAGGTTTGGCTATACCATGCTCATTACCAAGGAATAGAAAATCACAATTCACTAAGAAAATAATTGTATTAGCATGTATGATACTTTATCTATACAAAGCAACAATGAGAAAGTGGATATAAGAGAATACAAAGAAAAAACATCACAACATGTGACTCAAAGGATTGCCTTCTGAATAATTTTGTCGTATACTATATTAGAGGTAGAATGATCGTCATGGCTACTTGGCGTAGACGGTCGGATCAACAATTTCACACAACTTGAACTCTTTGCTCTCGATAAGGCAACGTAAAGTTGACCATGTGAAATATTGATTCCCGCAAATAAATTCCAACGAAATCTAAAGTCTGGCCTTGTGCTTTATTTATTGTCATAGCAAAGCATAGTCTAACGGGAAATCGCGTTCTTTTAAATTGAACAAGCATTTTTTCATCTTGTGAGGATAATAATGGAATTCTTGGGATAAACACGTGCATATTTTTGAAATCACATGTCGTAATCTTACCGCTGATAACATGGCTTTTAAAATCACAGCTGGTCAATCGGGTGCCATTACATAAATCTTCACATGGATTTAAATTTCGCAATAATATAATTGGACAATTCTCTTTCAAACATAATTTGTAAGGGGGCAAACCAGGAGGATTTAAAGTGTGCAGTAGGTCTTCAAATTGTGTTTGGTTATTAAATTCAATAGCTTCATCGGTGCCAATAAATGTTTTCGATTTTCCAGTAAATCGATCAATAAGCATGTCATTAATTTCATCGACGAAATCATTTTTTGTAGTCAAGATCACACGGGAATCTGTACAGGATGAATTAGAGAATAACGAATCCAAATTTGAATATGTCGCTGTGAATAGTTTATCGAGGATTCTTTTTCGGTTATGTAAGGAATAATCAAAGAGTCTGAAATTTCAATCTTGCTTGCTGAATTGACTCGTTTTTGTCCATTTCCAATTCTTAACAAATAATCGCAAAATGCAAGATCTGTTTTGGCTCTCATATTCTCTGATAATTTTAATTTTTCAAGTTCATTCCAAATGCTAGAATATAATAAACTTTCATTGATGAAATCTTCTTTTTTCCAAAGCGCACACATGAAGAGTTTGTCTGAAATCACCTCCTAAAACAACAACTTTTCCGCCAAACAATGCATTTTTATCCATCAGATCTTTTAAGAGTAGATCAAAAACTTCCAACATTCTTTTTTTGGCCATAGATACTTCATCCCATACAATCAATTTTGCATCTCGGATTAAACCTGCAAGTGCGCTTTCTTTGTTAATGTTACAACTGGCATTTTCATCAATGTCAATAGGAATTTTGAACCGTGAATGTGCAGTACATCCTCCCGGGAGAATAGAAGCGGTAACACCAGAAGTAGCTGTTATCAAAGCTATACCATGGATCGTACAGTTGCTAATAAAGCACGATACAAAAAAAATTTCCCCGTTTCTCCTGGACCATCTACGAAAAACGCACCTGGTTTATTCGAAAATATCCCTTCAGTAATCACATTATATGCAATCAGTTGATTTTTGTTTAATTTCCTATGCAATAATACATCATCTTCTCTAACAATAATAGATCTTTCAAAGTGAATCTCTTTTGCCTCTTTTGCTCCTGTAGAAGGCCTTATAGTTTCTGGGATAAGTTCTGTCACGACCCCAAATCCTAACAGGTTGTGATGGCGCCTATCATGGAACTAGGCTAGCCAACCATCACATAACTACCCATTCGTTCGATTATAATAATTCACAATTGAATAATAAACAACAACATATCATAAAATAAATTCTTTAAGTCTTAGCGCCCCAATAATAGTCTAAACAACTGGAAGCAAAATCTCCCAAGACTGGAGTCAACATGGTCACGAGCATCTACGAAATAAAACTAACTCTACTAATGTCTTAAATAAAGTCTATGAATGAAATGCTAAAACTAAAGAAGGGAAATGGAGAAGTTGTGGACACCGTACAACTACCTCGAAATTCCGTAAAGCTGTTGATAACGAACTCGGACGACTACTGCTCCGAATCAATACCTGGATCTGCACACAGAGGTGCAGGAAGAATGATGAGTACGCCAACTCAGTAGTAATGAAAATAAATCACAGTCTGAAAAATACGAAACACACAACACAGATACATCGATTCACAAAAACAGTAAAACACCAAGTCACCATAAAGTATTCATCAAATTCATAAGTTTAAAAACCAATTTTCAGAAATCCTTTGAAACAAGTATAATTTCAATATATCTCAGTAAAAATCAGTTTGGAAAACGAAGTGAATCGTAGTCAAAAACTCAGTAAAATTTATCATAAATCTGCCCCTCAGGCCAAAAATCATTTCTCATATCAATCTCAGTATCAGCCCATCAGGCAACCTCACAATCACTCCATATTAGCCCATCAGACAACCTCACAGTCACTCAATATTAGCCCATCAGGCAACCTCATAGTCACTCAATAATAGCCCATCAGGCAACCTCACAATCACTCAGTATCAGCCCCGCGGGCAACATCACTCATTAGGTACCTGCGGTCGCTAGGGGTGTGTATAGACTCCGGAAGGGATCCTACAACCCAAGCGCTATAACAAGCCACATCATGGCATAAATCACTCACAATATAGGTCCGCAACCTCACTCATATCATAACATCCTCACAAGATAGGCCCGCAACCTCACTCAGTCAGACACTCTCAACTTGCCCTTCAAGCCATAAATATACCGGGTTCTCGACCCAAAAAACAGTGTTTCAATTTCAAGAAATAGTATCAAAATTACTCTGAGTGTCAAAACAATTATCAAGAAAAGACTGAGTGAAAATCATAACATATCAAGTGAGGAAAATAGTAAAAACATCCCCCAAGGGGTAAACAGATCGACATTAGGCCCCAAACATGGCTTACATCCCAAATCATATCAAAATATATATCAATATTATTAAGCATAGGCTTAAAAATCAGTTTCGCAACTCAATAGTTGCCTAAATAGGATATATATTTCCAAAGTTTCAACCTTTGCATTCCAAAACCCGTGAAAGGGTGCAGAGTCCGGGGTTTTATACCCTCAGGACAGGATTTAAAGACATTACTTACCTCAAACTAGCCCGGGAAACTATTCCGCAATACGCTTGCCTCTCGAATCAACTCCCAAGTGCTCCAAATCTACCAAGTTCATATTTTTATCATCAAATTATGCTTAAGGACTGAATTCCAATTGAAAAATATCAAATTTAGCTCAAAATCCGAAATTGGTGAAAACCCGACCCCCGGGCCCGCGCCTCGTAAATCAGAAAATTTATACCAAAATGTTCTTCATCATATCACGAGTCCGTACATATAAAGAATGCTAAAATCGGAGTTCGTTTGACCCCTCAAATCGACCCCTAAAGGTCTCATAATCTCAAGCCCTAACTCCCCCTTTTTCTACTGATTTTCATGAATTTACACTGATATTAAGGTCTTAAATCACCTATAATCGAGTTGTTAAGTCCAAAAGGCTTACCTCAATGATGCACCAACGTTTCCCTCTTCAAAATCCCTCAAAAACCTCGGAACCCATACAACAATGGTGGAAAAAAGGTTAAAATTCGCGAAGGCTTGCTTATATACTTTCTGAACAGTGTTTCCGCACCTACGACCACTTAAGCGCACCTGCGGTCCCAGGTCCGCACCTGCGGCGCACCCTCGAATCTCAGCCTCCGTACATGTGCTGGTCCTTCCGCATCTGCGGCATCGCAGGTGCGGAAAATACCTCGTACATGTGGATTTCCCTCAGCTGGTCAACTTACGCATCTGCGAAGCTTTGCTCGCTCCTGCGGGCCCGCACCTGCGGTCAAACTTTCGCAGGTGCGGTTACACCAGCACCAGCAGCTGAAGCTGCATATTACCAAGTTCAAAACTTCCGTTAATCACCCGAAATTAATCCTGAGCCCCTCGGGACCCTAACCAAATTTACCAACACATCATAAATGATCATTCAAACTCAGTTGCACTCTCACAACACCAAAACACCAAAATTACATCGGATTCAAGCCTAAGAACTTTGAAATTTCTAAAATCCACCAACGATGCCGAATCTATCCAAAACAACTTTGATTGACATGAAATTTTGCAGACATATCCAAAATGACATTATGAACCTGTTCCAACTTCTGAAATTCCATTCCGACCCCGATAGCCTATATTTCACTGCCGACCGAAAATCACCAAGAACTAACTTTTGCCAATTCAAGCCTAATTCTACACCGGACATCACAAAAATATTCCGAACACACTCCTAAGTCCCAAATCACCTAACGAAGCTATCCGAGCCATAAAATTCGCATTCCGAGGTCGTTTACCAATAAGTCAACTCTCAGTTGACTTTTTCAACTTTAAGGATATTTTTTTTAAAGACTAAGTGGTTAAACTCTCACTTCAACCATTCCGATTTCAAGCCTACCAACTCTAATATATCAATAATAGTATAACCAACCTATGACAGGTCAATAACAGAAATTTTAATGCAGATTCTACATAACGACAAACCGTGTCGTTACAAGTTCATCTCATTTACATCATGACCAATGGAATATAAAATGTCATTGATATGGTTCAGAGCTTGATATTGAATTTCTCTTCTTTCAAAAGTTTGTAACACTTTATAGTCTTCAATCATCGATCTTCAAATTGTTCCCATAATTTTCTGGGGTTGGCGGGACCACCATACACCAACAATGTAGCAAATAAATGCCTTAAACTATATGGCATTCGGTAACTTGCGGCCTCAGACATACACTCTATTAAGCTATTATCACAGTGTAGTAATCCTCTTTATTCTACGGACTCTCTGAAAGTACTACAAGACTCTCCATTTACTGTTAAAAGTCCTTATATGACGCTGGTCCTGGCACATGCATCAGTAATAATCTAAGATAATATCGTTCTCCTTCTGTTGGATGACATGTCACAATACGGCCAACAACACAACGTTTTTGTCTATGTGCCCAAAATTTGTCACTGGAGTAGTACCACACGAAGTATTCAGGAAATTCTTTATACAATAAGTTGAGCTCCTTAGCATCTTCGTCAGTATCACTCATGTAGAAGAATTCAGTTAACATTGTTTTTTGGACCATCGAATTATTCACAATTGTATGTATATCTGCGTTGCTCTTAAAGGAAACAAATTGATGACCTTCAAGATGTAGCTGAAGACGATAAACACTGGGAGACATTTCGCTTATAGGAAAATCAAAGAGACGCCATACAGCTTTTGGAGGTGATACCCATCTAGCAGATCGATATTCTTTGACCTCATTTATCTTTATGTCCGTATCGTTATTTTGTACACAAAATACAATTTTGTCATGTCCTTTACAAATATATTTGTAGAGATATTTCACGACTTTGATGTCGGAGCACACTTTAACGTTTATGTGACAGTTGAATTTCCCAAGTAAATAAGGATTGTACGGAACAACCCAGGAGTTATCTAAATATTGTTCTCTTACTTTCACAAGTTCCCCTGTATTTCGTCTTTTGTAAACTGGATAAGAATCATTTCCTTTCGATGTTTGATCGGAAAACATTTTTGGATATTTGAACTTGCAGTAACCCTTTTTTTTCATGCAAGAATTTGTTGGATCTAAACTACCACAAGGACCGTGCATCATATGCTTGATGACAATCTTACGCAAATCTGGTTCTGCCTTACCATCTGGTAATTCTGCTCTAATTATATCATCGTATGCTTCTGCTGTCAACAATTTGTGCTCATTACCTAGTATCATGAGAAAATGAGCATGGGGTAAACCTCGTTTCTGAAACTCCACAGTGTACATAAAAGCAACAACTTTTCCGAAGATATTTCGTCTTAATATATCTGTCTTCAACTCTTCTATTTTAGCCCTGAACACTCGAGTAATCAAATCAGGCCTATGTTGTGCCTCGTCAGTTGACCATATCTGTTCTTTTATTTCCATCCAAGATGGGTTACATGTCATAGTTAGAAATAAATCAGGTTTCCAAGAAACGTTGCACTAATGCAATAGCATCCATATAACGTTGACACATATCTCTAGGACCTCCTATGAAAGAATTTGGCAGAAATGTTTGTTTTCCAACATTGGAAGCATCTCGTTCGCCAAGTTTTAGAATATCAAGAAGTCCTTGCAGTATACTCATTCTGAACAAATCTTGATTGAACGAAACAAAGTCCAACCTTTGTGTCTCTAATTTTATATATTCATCAACCGAATACTGCTGGAATAATCTTCCGGTATGCAAAATTTTGTCTTCATCATCGTTCCTCATCTGAAGTTTGTAACAATAGTATTCACGAACTTAAAAAACATCTCTTTTTCGTTTCCCTTTTTGCAGATTTTGAGCTTCCATATCAAGATATCCATCAACAGAGGTGAAATATTTTATATTCGGCAATTGTTCAAATTCTCGAGTGCGACTTCTAGGAATATTTTCTGGTTTGGGGAGCTTTTTAATACCACAGTGCCACCCGCTTTGACCATATGGAAATAACAATGGGTACTGTAAAGGGTCATAACACCCAAAATAATAATTCACTCTTTGTGTCCTGTCACTGTGAGTATAAATTTGAAGATGTGGTGCATGAATAGCAGAACCATCATTTTCATCAACCCAAATTGCTGCAATTTCAGTAGTAGTAGGTATATTATATACACGTTAATCCAACCCAGCATCACATTTTAGTGCTATAGGAAAGTTTTGCAAGTTCGACATGTCTATTAAGGATCGAAGAAACATTGAGTATGGATTATCTTTTAGTATGTCCATCAGCTCCTTCACTGTTGATCCATTTAATTTATCTGAACAAGCCATTCTATTTTCAAGCTCATTTGCATTATCATAAAAGTAGAGTTGCAAATTTCTCGGTTCTCTTTCTTTGGGATATAAATCATCTATCAAGTGATACATCTGTCCTTGAACTCTGAATGTATAGATATCACAGTTTCTCTTGGCTAAATCTTTGTCATAATTAACACCAAGTGACGTAAAGGCAAACAGATTTTTATATGTTCTGATGTACGTTCAAAAGTACTTGGATTCTAGGTTGTTTCCAATATATAAATTTCTTAGTTTAGATGGCATTTGATTGGAGGATAACTTCACTGTACCAGTGCTACAACAAAATCCAGGGGGTTCATACTCAAATTTTTTCGTGTGGCGAAATTTACAATTTGGAACCTTTTTTAATAGAGGATAATCAGAACGTAGTTGATTAATATTAGTCGTAGCTTTTTTATTCCTTAGATGGCCTGCATATTTCAAATAACTTTAAGAGACACAAACCAAAGAAATGATAGAATCAACTAAGGGTGATGGTGATACGAACCTTTAGTTGTAATTGTTTTAGAGGTTAAAGCACATGATTCATTTCCAGTTCCTGATGTTGAGCCTGATTCAAGATAATTTTCGGTTACAAATTTGTGCCTAATAAACGTAGAAACATTAATGATCAATATGGATTCACAGTCTTACCTTTTTCAGAAACAGAGGTTGGATGAAGCATGTTTTCTTCCTTCTCAACTACATATGTTGGCGTTAAAAGCTCATAATCAACAACCACTGTAGTAATAACTTGTGCATAGCTATAAATGTCACAAAGCTAACTAAATCGTCAACAATATGATACATCTGAACTCTATATGTGTAAATACGACAATGTAAAAATAATATAAACACTAACATTACATGTTTCATCAATCATGGAGGGATTGCAGATATCTTCCTTTTTTCTAAATTATCCCGTGATGTAGTTACAAAACTTGCTGGGTGGTTGTTGCTTAACAGAGTAGGCGAGATGCTTAAAGATACACAGTAAAGCATTAACAAGCACCAAAAAGTTATTTAAATTTAAGATCTCAAAAGTAATAGTTTGAAGGTTAGACACTCTAAATCTTTGTCATAATTGACACCAAGTGATGTAATGGCAAACATATTGTTTCATATTCTAATGTACGTTTGGAAGTGCTTGGATTCTTCATTGTTTTCCATATATAAATTTCTCAGTTTAACTGACATTCAATGAGTGGTGAACCTCACTGTACCACTGCCACAACAAAATCCAGGGTGTTCATACTCAAATTTTTTAACAGAACATATTCTGAGCGTAATTATTTAATGTTAATCATAGCTTTCTTATTCTTTAGACAACCTGCATAGCGCAGAATTTTCTAAGCAACGAAAATAGAACAAATGGTAAAATCAATAAAGGATGATGGTCAAACTAGCCTTTAGTTGTAGATGTTTCCATGATTGGAGTACATAAATCATTTGTTGTAGCCGATGTCGAGCCTGATTCATCACAGTTGTTCGATTAATTAATGTGCACAATTCATACATGAACTTAAATAGACATAACATCTATGTGGTCCTACCTTTTTCAAAAACATGGAAAGGATGAATCACATCTTTCTCGCTATGAATGACATCCAATGAGAAAAAAAATTGCACGCTCGGTAACTGCATGATGAGAATTACATGTTAATCATTGTACATGTACATAGTACAAAAGGAAAAAAATAAAAAGGAAGCAATAAAAGGATAGGAGATTTGATGTATTAACCTAATTCCGAAGAAGAACAAGAAGCTCGAATAGTAAGATCATCTTGTAATATTGTAACGATCCAATTCTCCCTCCGACTGGGTCTTGTGATGGCACCTAGTCTAGACGACTAGGTAAGCCTATACCTTAAGCGAAATTTAGATAAAACAGGTAAAATAACAGTAAGCGAAATAAATCATAATAAAGTCGACGCCGCTCGGCATAAACAGTTACTATACCCCAGAACCCGGAATATCACAATATATCACAAGCTACTCTACTGCTCAATATGTACAACTGGATAGAAAAGACCGTATAGTTTCATCTACAAGTACTACAACTTCAAGATAGGAAGGGGACTCGGAGATCTGCGGACGTTGCAAATTATACATCGAGTCTCCTGATACTGCTGCTGCTGGCTAACTGAGATACCGCGTACTAGGACCTGGATCTGCACATGGGGAAAACATGCGAAGAAGGGCGTGAGTACTCCACATTCGGTACCGAGTAAGTGCCAAGCCTAACCCCAGTCAAGTAGTGACGCGGTCAAGTAGAGGCCCTACTGAGGTTTGCAAAGTAACAGATATAGAGAACAAGTAAGTAAAGTAGGTGATAATCGACAAGAATCATAATTTAAGGCTAGCAAGAAACGGTATAATCAAATGCAAGGATCAACGCAATATATATATATAAAGCTCTGTAAGAAAGTAAAGGTACAATACAATGCAATATGAGGGAAAGGCTCAGGTCTCTGCCCGCAATCCCTATGTATGCAATGCAGTATGAGGAAAAGGCTCAGGTCTATGCCCGCAATCCCTGTATGCAAAGCAGAATGAGGGAAAGGCTTAGGTCTATGCCCGCAATCCCTGTATACAATGCAGAATGAGGGAAGGCTCAGGCCTATGCCCGCAATCCCTGTATTTATACGTAATATAAAGTAAATCTCCAAAATAACGTAGTTTAAGGGTTTGAGGAAAAACCAGTTGGAAATCTCGAAGAAAAATCATTAAATCAGTTTCAAAGAATAGTAACGATTGGAAAATCAGTTAGAAATCAATTTACCATGATAAACCTTAAGTTATTATGCAATTTAAATGATAACAGTAATAATAGAGTTGAAAATGAAGCATTATGTAGAAAGAAATAGGGGAACTTCAGTGAAAATATCCCGTTCACGCGCTCGTCACCTCACGTACACGGGGATTTTATAGAAAAAACCAGTAAAAATGCCTAAGGGAGATTCCCCAACACAGANTCGAAGCTAATACGCGAAATTAGGAATTTGACCAAAACGCCCCTCGGGCCCACGTCTCGGATTCGGGTAAAGTTTATATTTTTCGAACTCTTATTCACTCACGAGTCTAACCATATAAAAATCCCTCAAAACGGAGGTCAATTACCCAATCAAAACCCCAAAATTAGGTCTAAGAAGTTTCTTCCATTTTCCCCCAATTTTAACTAAAAATCATGAATTTAAGGGTGGGATTTAAGATTAGGAACGTGGAAATTAACCTATGGTGGTAGAAAATCACTTAACTCGATTACCCAGGTGAAAATCCCCTCAAAGATCGCCTCTCCCGAGCTCCCCAAACTCAAAAATGGTGAAAATAGGCTTAGAGCTTCGAATTGGGGTTTTAGTATTCTGCCCAGATATTTGTTCTATGCCACGCGAAGAGTAAAATTCACTGGGCCCAGAATTGGCCTCCGCGAACGCGACACAGGACATGCGAACGCGGAGAACAGGCCCACGGACACTACGCGAACGCGGTCCCCTACCTGCGAACGCGATGAGTAATTGCCCCTGACCCCTGGGACCCCCCCCTCTAAGCCTATGCGAACGCGAAGAACTCAATGCGTTCGCGAAGAGTTGCCTGCCCAACCTATGTGTTCGAGTCCAGTTGACCGCGGACGCGAAGAAGAAAACACTGAAGCCCCAAAACTATTCTATGCGAACGCGGTGACCTCTACGCGAACGTATATAAGGAAACCAGCAGCAAAATTTTTGGTGTTTTACTACATCCAAAACCACTCCGTTGAGCATCCGAAAATCATCCGAGGGCCCCGGGACCTCAATCAAACCTACCAACTAACCCAAATACCTTATTCGAACTTGGTCGAGCCTTAAAAACATGTCCCATAACATCAAAATACTCAAATATGCATAGATTCAAGCCTAAGAACTTAGAAATTTTTAAGAATTCACATTCAATACTGAATCACGTCTAAACTCATCCGAATGAGCTCAAATTTTTCACACAGGTCATAAATGACATTCCGGACCTGCTGTCGCTTTCGGAATCCCATTCCGAGTCCGATATCAAAATCTCACCTATCGGCGGAAATCGCCGAAATTCTCTTTCGCCAATTCAAGCCTAAATCTACATCCGACCTCGAAACATATTCCGAACATGCTCCTAACCCCGAAATCACTCAACGGAGCTAATGGAGTCGACGGAATTCCATTCCGGATCCGTCTTCACACAGCTCTAGCTACGGCTCAATTTCTAAAGATGAAATTCACCTTAAAGGACTATATGACCAAAATGACTCCGAATTTCACTGCTTAACGCTCCGACAAGTTTCATTAACCTAATAAGACATTGGAGGAACGATTATCAGGGGATCAGGGCGCTAACTCTCAAAACGACCGGTCAGGTCGTTACAAATATAGATGTTGTTCCAATGGGATTCACGTGATTTGTATTTGCAAGAAGGCGATTAGTTGTTGTTTGGCGATTTTGAGGCGTCGTTGCAACAATATTTTTTCTTTCTCTGCGGCTGCTACCCGGACATCTATTTTACGGTGTTTGGCATCCTTATCGTCAGCTTCTGTCACTGAGCGAGGACCTTATTTTGACTGTTGACTATCCATTAATGTGTTTTTTTACAAATGTCGATATTGTAGGTGACGTACACGTTTTACTACAACATTATAATTAAATTTTCTTCATCAAATAACATAAGATATTGAGGAAGCAATAATTAGGTAACAACCAAAGATAGCAGAACTATTTGACATTGTAAAATAGGATATCATAGTGCAAATAACAACTAAGTATAAAAAAAGATAGGAACGTATAACAAGACATGTAATTCAAAGAGTTGTCTATCTAATAAGCTTCTTTAACCAATAGTGCAGAGTTGGTAAAACACAAATTAACGAACAAACTAACAACAGAGACATAGTGAATCTATGTCTGTTAAGTAATGAGAATTAGACAGAAGGAATTATTTTGGAAAGAAAAATAATTTCGTAGATGTCTTGTGAAGCTTAAGCAATAGTCAGAAAGTGGAATGGAAATATTATTTTCATCTCTAAAAGTTTATTGCATGACAAAATACGATACGTATTCTTGAATCAATTTTATTATGTAAAAATTCCAAATTACCACCATCTCCATTTTAATTCTACTTATTCCTTGTTGTGTTATATATATTCCGGAAGCAGTCAACATATAACTAAATTTTTCATAACTTGCATGTAAAATGATATTTATTATAGTTATAAGTACTATTCATCATTACAGATTAGCTACAAGAGCATGTTAATAATATTCTGGGCCAATTAGCAATTCCCAAGACTAGTCTTCTCCTTTTTATTTCTGTCAAAGAAGCACGCCTAACATATACCATATTGAAAATCCTCGTCCAACAAAGTTTAGAAGAAGTCAGGGATTCGCTTGATTGCTTCATAATTATTAGAAACGATTCAAATCCTTATCAACAATTCCCTTTTGTCCAACTTGTTCCATTTAATAGTTGAAACTTATATAAATTTCATCCCTTGAACCATATTTCAATGTGAACTTTTCACAATGTGGAACCCTTTTTAGCATGACGCCAATAGTTGAATTTTTTTAAAAGGATATCAGAATTTGATGTTGCTGTTCTGGTTTTATGTTGCTTTCATTTGTGAACAAAAATCAATGAACAAAAATTAGTAAACAGTCCTACTAATTCATTGTTTTACTCATTTAGTCATACCTTTTCAGTTTTTATGCCAGGTATTCAGAATCTTAACCTCATTGGTAGAAATTTTTCTTGGTTTGGTATTCTTTTCATTATTTTGTAGTATACTAAAACATCAATATCCATTAGTATTGACGTGAACGTGTCGTATGAGTATACTACCATAAATCAACATGTAGCTTTAAAGGAAGAGTTGTCATATTTTTTTATGTCCATCATAATTTCTTTCGGGCAATTTCATGAATACTTCTACTACAAACCCAATGCAGTTTATGTAATAAAAAACTCGAATATGTTCTTACTACGCTTTGATAGAGGCAAAACAAATAAAATTAAAACTAAGCTCAGGAAAAAGTAATTTGAAGGAGCAATTTGAAAGATGCACAACAGCAAGCACAATAATATATCACCAATTAGCTAAATATTTTAGACAAAAGTAGTCTAAATCTTTTATCCATGTTCAGAACATGAGAAGGAAACATTCTGCAGATTAGATATACTCAGTCAAATATTTCTAGCTTCCATGAGAAATAGCTACAAAGTTTCATCAAATCAAACGCAATAGAGGAGGGGGGGGGGGGGGGGGGGACAACTTGCAAAACCTTCCAGTGTATTTTCAAACACAAACCNGGACGACGACATGCAAACACTTCCATGTGATTGCCAACTAGTCACATATCATCAACAAAATTATACTCCATTAATGAAACATGAAATGTTCATATGTTATTTGTCTTTATGGCTTCGGACCCTCATTAACCAATGTTCATGTACCAATTAATAACTTCAACCTCTAGCTAAACTTATTCTTATGTATATTTCTCAATCTTTCCAACCATGAATAAGACCCACAAGCTCAAGTTGGTGACATATTGCAGGCTAATGTACAAGAAAATTAAATTAATCAACCTTTTCATAAATTAATTTGGTCCACAACTGACTGAACAAATGTAGATATGATGTTTTAGCATATAATTTGAAGTTGTGAGTTAAGATGTCTTGAAACAACATATTAGAAAAAAAGTAGGTCACTCGTAGTTTCTTTCGGGTAATTTCACAAACGCTTTCTAGTGCAACCCCAAAGGCAGTTTTTATAATAACGTACTCAAATCTATTTTTACTGCACTTCAACTTAGGTTGAACATATGAAAATTAAGAGTAAGTCCGCGAAAGAGGAAGTTGAACACGAACGGTGAGCATCAACAACACATACCAATTAGCTTAAAATTTGACACATAAGTAGTCTAATTCTTCTCCAAGTTCAATTCAAAATATGAGAAACAAATATTGCTCACTTAAAAACCTACTGAATCTTAAATCTATATAATGGCGCTAATCATACCTTTACTGTATATCAACCGGCAAACTAAAAGACTAAAGCAAAGAAGAGAGGAACTTGAGAAATCGTCAAAGAGAAAAGGAGAAAGTTGAGATCAAACAAAACAGAGAAAGCCAAGACAATACCAAAGCTGAGCTAGGTAGCGACGTGTCGTACTGGGAAGAAAGCAGGCAGCAGGCGTCCAACTGGGTATTTTGATTAAATTACAATGGAACCTTCTGACCCGCTTTCTAACCGGATGCTGCTCTTTTGTTTAACCGGATGCAGCTCATCATTCCCTCTTATTAATAGTAGTAAAATGTGTTTGTTAACTTATAACTTATTTGGATGGTTATTGCCCATTTTATTGTATCATATTGTTATTTTAAATACGATATTTATTTTGATTGTCACCTACAGATTGTTTGGATGATTGTTAGCTATTGTATTGTATTGTGTTGTTATCTAGAAACAATGTTTGTTTTGATTGTTTATTTAAAATTGATTGTGTCGTATTGTTAAATCCATTGTTCTAGAACAACCAAAAGCCCTATTTTCTTAAACAACCGATTTGGTGTTGTGGTATTGTTTCGTATTTTCTTTTCCAATTATGTCCTTACTTATTACTTTATAATTCTATTTTTTCCTTTATATTTTTTTATTTTAACTTCAAATCTCCAACTTATTGACACGCTTTATCCACGTCTATCTTTTTCATAGTTGGTTTGTGTCGTTCTTTTCATCCAAATCTTTGTTCGTTTCTTTATCTCTTTCCATCGTATTAGATTTTTTTGCTAATGGAAGTTAACTATTTTCTTCAAGTTTTTGCTCTTGTTTCCAAGCTACATAATTGATGATAAATTAGTAAAAAGAGATTGTTTAAATTATTTTTATATGTAATTCATGATAAATTTTATTTATAATCAATTGATGATATTTTAGTAAACTTATCCGTTACTATACTATACGATATAATCAAACCAAACGACAAAAAATGTTATTTAATAACAGCAAACGATACAATCTGTCCAAATGTTATATCCATAAAAAGATACAGTACAATACAATACAATACAGTACACTACAATGCATTATAAAATAATGGGTAACAATGATCCAAATATAGTGTTAAATTTTATTGTAATGTATCGTTAAATTCGTCGTTAACGAAATGTAATACTTTATGGAATAACCAATTTGGTGTGGTCGCATCGTTACCTTGTCTTTTTATCTCAATTTCATCCTTCATTATTATTTAATAATTTTATTCTATCATTTACCTATTTTTTTATATAGTAATTTTACTGTATCATAACTTTTCTTTATAATATTGCAAGTTTATTTTTTATGTATGTCGGTGTGTAATATAATGAAACGATAGCAAATAACACAATTTATCCAAACATTATATTTATCTAACGATACAGTACAATATAGTACGATACGATATATTATGAAAATGTCACAACCATCCAAACAAGCTTTTAATTTAACGAACAAATGATGCAGTATATTATTCCTGTAGATGGTGCAAGGAAATTAGTGATTCAACAAATCAATCCACTAAGGAAAGGACATATTTTACAGGTCATGCCAAAAGATCCTCCTCTGATGAAGCCACCAAATCTGTGACTTACCATTACAGGCTTATTGGTGGTAAATAAGTGTTACATGTGAAATTATATTTAATTGACAAAGCATGATACGTGAAACAATAATGGAGTGGCAACTGATATACTTCACTAATAAAGTATATGAAGCAAGGAAGACGCGACACTCACGTTAAAATAAAGAACCAACGTTCGAGCCTAAGCAGCTGTTGAAGAGGCGCGATCGAAACGAATCAAGATTGGAAAGAAGGAAGATTCATGAACCCATAATTAATTAGGAAAAATAATTAGAATCGTTACAAAATTCATATAGTAAGTTACGATTACCAATTATAACGGGCAATTAGTACCATTAATGCCCATAATGAATTCTCCATAAATAGGAAGAAACATTATATTTGGAGCTTTTAAGAGTATCATTACCTACTCGATCAAGTCGGTCTGCTTCTTGTGAGCCTTGGCCAGTTCGGCTCAGAGGTCCTTAATCTCTTCATCCTTTTGCCCACAGAGTTTGAGGGCATTCCTCTCCTCCGAAAGCCTTTGGAGGTCAGCCTACTGGCTCAATTCATCCCGCGACATAGAAAAAGCCTTTATAGAAAAGGAAGGGAGTTAGATCAAAAACAGAAGAATACTACATCAACAAAAGAACTAAAACTTACCTAGTTCAGGAGTCATTGGGCCTCTTCGAAGAGGCTGGATGCATCGTTAAGGTCGGAAGCATCCTCGACCTCGGTAAAGCAATCTCAAAAGGGATCCTCCCCACCGGGGACTCCTCCTATTCCGGAGGTCGTCAAAGCTTAAGCATCCCGTATCGCCTCTTCGGAAAAGGAAGGAAGGGTTGGCGAATGACCTGCTGTCACTGCCCCAAGTGAGTCACTTAGGGCTCTCTTTTCAACTCGAGGGGTTTCAGGACCAGCTCCCTCGGATATGGTCGCTGTTAGACGAGAGGCATCCTTGACCTCAGGAGATTCAAGGACTTTGCCCGAATCCTTCTCCAGGCTTCCTCAACACGGGGTGGGGCCTTACCCACCGCCACTGATTCAGCGGCCTTGGAAGCCTCAATTGTTTTCCTCCGGTCACAAGCATCGAGTCACCATCTTCATATTCTTCTTCTTCCTCCCTTAGCTCTTGAACTACATGGTCAGGGAGGGCAGCAACATCTGTCCTCGATTTTCTGATCGAGCTTTTCTTCTTCTTGGGCTTGGGGTCCTCAGAGGCCGAGTCCCTTTTCCTCTTATTATCCCTTGCCGGTTTAGGAACCGTAGCCGAAGCCTCCTCCTCAATGGACGGAGGCCTCATAGCCGCATCCTTGCTCAAGCCTACACACAAGGAAATTGAATACGTATAAAAAGGTATTATCAGATCATCAAATATATAAAAGGAAGCTTACCATGGTTCTTTGCCTCCCATCGGCCTTTTGCCAAATTGTGCCAACAATGCTCAGTGTAAGTAGAGGTCGACGCCAGTTTTCGGACCCAGCCCTCGAGGTTGGGGATCGCTCGAGGTATCCAAGCAACCGCTGCATGGTGAAAGAAGGCATTAATAGAGCATAGGAACAAAATAAGGCATAGAAATTAACAGTGAAATCATACTTACGCTTCGTGTTCCATTTATCAAGAAATGGCATCTTCTCTGCCGGGATGAGGTCGGAGGTCTTCACTCGAACAAACCTACCCATCTAGACTCGATCTTTGTCCTCATAAAATCTTGAGAACAATACCTTGGTTTCCCGACGCTGGAATTTGATCAACCCTCGAAAGATGCGGGGGCTGTACAACCTAATGAGGTGGTCGAGGGTGAATGGAATCCCCTCGACTTTGCTCGTAAAGAATTGAAGCATGACAATTATGCACCAAAATGAAGGATGGAATTGGCATAAGGTCACCTGGTATTAACGGCAAAAGTCGATGATAATAGAGTCGAGGGGGCCCGACGTGAAAGGGTAAGTGTAAACACTCAGATACCCTTTCACGTGGGTGGTAATACTTTCTTTTGGGGATGGAATCACTACCAGTTTATCCCCCCAGTTGCAGTCTCTCTTAATTTGCTCGAGCTACCCAACAATTATTGAGCAATTGTACCTCGACACATGCGCGCATCTACCAGGGACCGAGGAAGGTTTCTCGATCTTGAAATCGGATTTAAGGCTACAGGGCCAGGAACACACTCCCTAGGGAGCATATCCACCAGCGTTTTGTCGCCGGCCGGCCGTGAAGAAGAAGATTTCTCCTTTTGGGGAACTGTTTTGGATGTTTTCACCATTTTTATGAGTTTAAGGAAAGAAGGAGGTAGAAAAGATTTGGTGCTTGAACATTGGCGGTGAAACCTGAAGATTAGTAGAAAGGAAGAGCTTGGGAGAGGTAAAAACTTAGAAGAATTAAAGAAAGTGAAAGTAAAGTTTGATTCAATGAGAAGAAGGCCTATTTATGGATTTACGACAACGGTTCAGCAGTACTAGTGGCCAACCACCAACTGACGCTCATTAATGATTTTGGGAACTGTATCGACTGGATGTTTCGGTCACTTCCATCGCTTACGTCACGGGGATGACTTTAAAATTTGTCGAGGTCCAAAAAATTGAAGGCTAAATAAGGAGACTATCTGTATACGGTTGAAATCGGGGCCACCCAATTTTATTATTTGATTGAGACTGGAATGTTGCATAGAAGGTCGGTTTTGACTAAATCACAAAGCTGAGACATCGAGTTCGAGATCGAAGTCTCTTTCAAGATCGAGGTTGGTAACAATCAGAGCCAAGAGAGACAGATATCGAGTGATACCAGAGATGGCTAGTAACCGATGAGCGAGATATCCGTGACTGGTCGAGGATCACGGTGTAAATCTTGGAGCGAATCAAATCAGGAGTGATTGATTAGCTAATTACGTGATTACCTTCTTAGAGTTATACCATAAATAGAATTCCTCTACTATATAAAGGGGAGTTCTAATCATTTGTAAGGCATCATTATTCACAGAGATTAAAGCAATACAATTATTTCTTTTTCACTTACATTATTGTTCATCAGTTTACTCTATTTTGCTAATGTTCGTGCACTTATCAGTTCGAGGGTACTTCCACTTGAGGGAAAAAGTCCTGTTGAACACTGGTTTGCTTTACTTATAATTCAATTTTGTCATTTATCTTCATCTTTATCAATTGGTGTTGAGTGAAATCACATATTCTTAAAATCACAATATAAAATTAATTGTTATCAAAATTTTAGGGTAAACAATCTTAAAGTTTTAGTGGAAAAAGTGGTTCGCACATGAATTGTGCGGCTGCAAACAATGGCTAGGACTAAAAGTTTAGAGAATGTACATTCGAAGTCCACTAGAAGTGCGGACCACACAATAATTGTGCGCCCGTAGAAGAAGCACCTTGCGACTGAAAGAGTAAAAGAGCAGACCGGAGAAAGATCAAGTGCGACTACACATGTAAAAGTGCAGACCGCAGAAAGAGTGCCTTGAGGCCGCAAATTAGAATTATGCGGCCGTAGACTTCCAGCCTGTCAAGTTGAAGAAAAGCGCGGACCGCCCATGGAATTGTGCGGCCGCGGAACGTCCTCAAGGGCATTTTTTCCCAAAATTTCCAGCCCCGTATAATAGAGGAGTTTCACATTTTTAGGTTAACTTTTGAGATCAAAAGCTACAGTGGCCATTTCTCTTTACTTGTTTTAGTAGTTTTTCATATTTTGGGATATTTTAACAAGGATTTTATCATTTTGTAATATGTGTTTAATAAGCATTTATTCTTCTATTTCTTCAATTTTAAGCATGAGTAGATAGATTTTTACTAGGGTTGTGACCCAACCCTAGTGTGTAAACCTTATGGGTGATTTTGTTTATGCTTTTTTATGAATGGGTGTGTGATATTTAGCATGGTTTATTCTATATTTGTGGAATTAGTGGTTGTAAACATTAATTCATGTCTATTTGACTTAGTCTTTTCTTGAGAAAGAGGGATACAGTCTAGGTTAACCTTGCTAACAAGGAATTGGGTCGATTGAGAAATTGACTAACACAATTAAAGGGTCCAACCTAGAGATAGTAACTACCCGACTTGAGATCTTATCAACCTCTTTGTTAGATACCCATTTGTTCTTGAGAAAGCCATATTGGGCAAAACCATTCTCTGACCGGGAGGTATTGAGTAGGCAATATAGTGTTGTGAGCTATAATACACCCTAGTCAATGAAACGAGCATAAAAGTCTTTATCCCGTTAGGAAATCACCTAGGTTATGGTCACATCCCTAGGCTTTTTATTATCCTTGATAAACAACGAAAACAATTTCTTAGTTTCAATTATTAATTTTGCAATCTTAGTTCAAACTAGACACAGAACCAACCCCAATTTATGGAAGTGTATATTGAGATTGTTTAAACTCATACACTACAATATATAATCCTAACTACCACACATAGCTCCCTTCGGAATTCAACCCCGACTCCATGTTAGGTATTACTATTGCAATCGACCATTTCATAACCTTGACTTGAGGTGTAAATTGGACGAGATCAATTTTTGGCATCGTTGCCAGGGAGCTAAAAATAGATGTATCTATATATTGGGTTTTGTGTGTGGATTGTCTTCTTTTACTTCCTTGTTACTGATTTTTGTGAATCAATTGTAGGTGCCATAATAGAAAACAACAATGATCAACTCGGAAACATGCCTTAGGGGGATGTGGACGTTGATGATGACCAAGTTTATGAGGTTCCTCTTGAACCTCAAGCAAATAGAAGAGGACGACCACCTCAAGACAACATCCCAATTCCACCCCACCTCCACCAAGAGCGGGTCCACACCAGGTGTTGCCAAATGAAGGATATGCAAGTGCCATAGTCTCGCCCCGCATTAGGGAGGGCAAATTTAAAATTACCAATAAATGCTCACATTGCTAGAGCAACGAGGATTCTTCACCGGGGATCCAAGTCAAAATTCATACAAACACTTGAAGGGGTTTGTGAATACTTGTTGGGGAGTAAACAGAAAAACGTCTCCAAACATGCTTTAAGGTTACAGGGAAAAACCTTAGATTGGTTAGAGAGATTTCCAAACCATTCCATCCATACATGGGATGATTTGGAGGAGAAATTTATTCCCAAGTTCTTTTCTCCCGGGCATATGGCTACTCTTAGAGATGAGATTCTAGCATTCAAACAAGAGCCCAATGAGCCGTGGTCAAAGAGTGCCCCAATAATGACATGACAGAAGATATGATTCAACAAATGTTCTATCGGGGGATCAACACGACCAATCTGTGCGTGGTAAATTAACTTTCTAGTAGAAATTTCATGAAAACACCGTATGCGGAAGCTTGTGAGATTTTAGATGAAATGGTTGATACCTCATCGGCATGGAAAAGTCGGGAAAATGTTCCTCAAGGTGATCCAAATGTGATTCACCTCCATAAAGAGTTGCATGATCATGGGCAAGCCATTTCCGAATTGACCACCATGATGAATCAATTAGCCAAGGCTCAACTTCAACAAGTACAAAGCATAAGCAAGTCAATGCCACAGAGGCAGTAAACATGATGATGAACAAAAAAAGGACCAAGGGTCCACAAGTGCAAAGTCAGATGGAGAATTATGTGCAAGAAGATAGTGGGTTTGATCAAGATGAATCTTACAATGAAGAAGAGAAGTAAGTGCAATATGTGAACAACTTTCAAGGGCAAAGAAACAACTCTCAAGGCCCGAATCAACAACAATGGCGACCTCAAAGTAATCAAGGTAATCGGAGTGGTGGCAGCAATAAAAGGAATTGGCAGAATAACAATAATTATGGAAATTGGAGTAGAGGAAATAACCAAGGTAATTGGAGTGGAAACAACCAAGAATATTGGGGAGGAAACAATCAAGGGGTATGTGACACTAATTAAGGAAATTAGGGGGTTGGGCTTGCAAAGGTCCCCGATGTATTAACAACCGAGCAACTCGCCTCCTTATCCTTCCCATGGTCCAAGTTCTTCCAACAATGAAATGGGGCGTATTGAGAATATGTTCAATCAAATGATGGAGAAGAATGCCTGTTCCGATGCTCAACTTGCTTCCCACAATACATCTATCCGTAACTTGGAAGTTGAAATATGGCAAATCTCTCAAGCTCTAAATACTCGTCCTAAGAGGGCACTACCAAGTGACACTATAGTGAACCCAAAGGGTGGGAACAACACGGGACATGCCATGGACGTTATTACAAGGAGTGGAAAAGGTGGTAATGCACCTACCTCTAGTCAAAGGAAACTTGTGGATGATGAGCAAGTGGTGCAAGAAGATGAGACATCGAACAATGTGGTGCAAGCAAAAAATGAAGTGTTGATTGATATTGATGACAATGTGGAAGAGACTCAAGGGGGAGTGAACCCGTCTAGGGATCACGTTGTTGACATACCGGAACCGGTAACGCAAAAGGATAAGGCACCATTGCCTAAGCCTCCTCCTCCATATCCTCAAAGGCTTGCCAAGCAAAATGGCGAGAATCGATTCAAAACATTCCATAGACATGATGAAGAGTCTATCGATCACTGTGCCATTGGTTGAATCTTAGGAGAAAATGCCCGGTTATGAAAAGTTCATGAAGGATTTGGTGAAAAAGAAGCGGTCGATGAATTTTTAAACTATCAAAGTCACTCATCAAATGAGTGCAATTGTGAATTCAATGGCTCCTAAGTTGGAAGATCCCGGTGCTTTCACAATCCCTTGTACCATTGGAAGTGCCGAGTTTTCTAAGTCTCTTTGTGATCTTGGGGAAAGTATCAATTTGATGCCCTATTCGATTTTCAAGACATTGGGAATTGGGCAACCAAGACCCACATCTATGAGATTATAAATGGATGATCGTACCATGAAAAGTCCTTTGGGAGTAATTGAAGATGTATTGGTTCGTGTTGATAAATTCATTCTTCCCACGGACTTTGTAATTCTTGATTTCTAGGTTGACTATGAGGTGCTGATTATTCTTAGTAGACTTTTCCTTGCTATGGAGAAGGCTCTAGTTGATGTTGAAGTTGGAGAACTTACCTTCTAGGTTGGTGATAAAAAAGTGGTTTTCCATGTGTGTAAGTCCATGAGGCAACCCAATAGCAATGAGGCGTGTTCTTTTGTGGATTTGGTGACCGATGTGATTGTGGATGAAACAAGTGTTGTGACAAATGTTGATGATACATTGGAGGCCGTCTTGCTCAACTTTGATGATGACGAGATGGATGGTATTGTGGAATGCGTGAACTCTTTTCAAGGAATAGGGCGGCACACTTATGAACCCCGCAAATTGTCCTTGGATCTTGAAAATAGGACAACTCCTCCTACAAAGCCTTCAGTTGAAGATCCTCCTATCTTGGAGTTGAAGCCATTGCCTCCTCATCTTCGGTATGAATTTCTTGGCCCTTCTTCTACTTTATCGGTTATTCTTTCCTCTTTTTTGACTAACGTGCAGGTAGATTCTACATTGGTAGTGCTAGAAAATAGGAAGAAGGCTATTGGATGGACATTGGCGGATATTCAGGGATAAGCCCCGCATTTTGCATACACAAGATCAATTTTGAGGAAGGTTCCAAAACATCTATTGAACATCAAAGGAGACTTAATGAATCCATGCAAGAGGTTTTCAGAAAGAAGATCATCAAGTGGTTGGATGCCGGGGTTGTCTACCCCATTTTCGATAGTTCGTGGACTTCTCCAGTTCAATGTGTCCCAAGAAGGGGGCAAGACGGTGATCACCAATGACAAGAATGATTTGATTCCTACAAGAACGGTGACTGGGTGGAGAGTGTGTATGGACTATCCCAATCTCAACAAAGTCACAAGGAAGGACCATTTTCCACTTCCCTTCCTAGATCAAATGCTTGACATATTGGCCGGTCGTGCTTTCTATTATTTTCTTGATGGGTATTCCGGCTACAACCAAATTCTTATTGCTCCGGAGGATAAAGAGAAAACTACCTTCACATGTCCTTATGGTAATTTCACCTTCAAGCGGATGCCATTTGGGCTGTGCAATGCACCGATGACTTTTCAAAGGTGTATGATGGCGATCTTCATGGACATGGTGGAGGAATACCTTGAAGTCTTCATGGATGACTTCTCAGTGGTCGAGAATTCTTTTTATGATTGTATCGCAAACTTGGATAAAGTGTTGGCAAGATGTGAAGAAACAAATTTGGTGCTAAATTGGGAGAAATGTCATTTCATGGTTGAGGAAGGCATTGTCCTTGGCCAAAAGATCTCAAATAATGGCATTGAAGTCGACAAGGCAAAGATTGAGGTGATTTTTAAACTTCCACCTCAAACTTCGGTGAAGGGCGTGCAGAGTTTCTTAGGCCACACGGGGTTTTACCGGCGTTTCATGAAGGATTTCTCTAAAGGGGTGAACCCGTTGTGAAAGCTCTTGGAGAAAGATGATAAGTTCCACTTCAATGATGATTTCATGAGAGCTTTTGAATTGCTAAAGTTCAAGTTGACTACTACTTCCATTATCACAGCTCCAAATTGGAGTGTTTCTTTTGAGCTCATGTGCGATGCAAGTGATGTAGCAGTTGGGGATATTTTGGGTCAACGCATAAACAAGAGTTTTCATCCAGTCTACTATGCTAGTAAGACCATGAATAGTGCCCAAGTCAACTATACCGTTACGGATAAAGAGTTCCTTGCCATTGTATTTGCTATTGAGATGTTTCGCCCATACTTGATGGGTGCAAAAGTGTTTGTCCACATGGATCATGTAGTACTTCGTTATCTTATGAGCAAGAAAGATTCAAAAGCCCAATTGATGAGATAGGTGATTTTGTTTCAAGACTTTGATATTGACATCCAAGATTGAAAAGGATGTGAAAATCAAGTGGCGGACAACTTGTCTCGTTTGGAGGAGGAAAGGAAGACGCATGATGGCCTTGAAATCAATGATTCCTTCCCCGATGAGCAACTTTTGGCTATTTCAATGAAAGAGGTGCCATGGTTCGCGGATCTAGCAGATTTTCTTGTGAGTGGTATAATCTCAGTTGAGTTCTCTTCAAACCAAAGGAAGAAGCTCAAATGACGTTGTCAAGACTTTTATTGGGATGAACCGTACCTTTTACGGATTTTTACGGATGGGGTTATTAGAAGATGTGTACTGGAAGAAGAGCAATGAGAAATTCTTTGGGCTTGTCATTCTTTGCCATATGGTGGTCACCATGCTGGAGTAATAACAACGAATTAAGTGTTAAGTTGTGGTTTCTATTGGCCCACCATTTAGGAGGATGCAAGTGATCTAGTGAAACAATGTGATGAATGTCAAGGGGCCAGTGGAATCTCAAAGAAAAATGGAATGCCCCTCACCACCATTTTGGAGATTGATATTTTCGATTTGTGGGGTATTTACTTCATGGGTCCTTTTGTGAGTTCTTGTGGAAACACCTACTTCTTGGTCGCGGTTGATTATGTGTCCAAATGGGTTGAGGCTGTTTCTCTACCCAATAACGAGGCGAGAAGTGTGGTGACATTCTTGAAGAAAAATATTTTCACAAGGTTTGGTACTCCACGGGCTGTCATAAGAGATGGGGGTCACATTTTTGCAACAAATCCTTCACCATCTTACTCACTAAGTATGGTGTCATCCATAAAGTCACGACCCCCTATCATTGTCAAGAAAGCGGTCAAGTGGATGTCTCCAACTAGGAGATAAAGAGCATTTTTTTCCAAAACAGTGAATGCTAACCGGACGGATTGATCCAAGAAACTTGATGATGCTTTATGAGCTTATAGGACGACTTATAGAATACCTATCGGAATGTCTCCATATCGGTTGGTATTCGTAAAATCTTGTCATCTTACGGTGGAACTTGAGCACAAAGCCATGTGGGCTTTAAAGAAGCCGAATCTTGATTGGGGTGTCGGCGCCAACTTGAGGGTGGCACATTTTAATGAGTTAGATGAGTTCCGGTACAATGCATACATAAGTTCGTCCTTATACAAAAAGAAGATGAAATATCTTCATGACAAGTACATTTGGAACAAAGACTTCAAAGAGGGTGATCTTGTGTTGTTGTTCAATTCACGGTTGAGGATGTTTCCCGGAAAGTTAAAGTCTAAATGGAGTGGACCGTTTGAAGTTGTGGATGTGACACCCTTTGGTGCATTGGACTTGAAGAATAAAACTGATGAGGTGTTTCGAGTCAATGGTCACTGGGTGAAGCATTATTTGGAAAAAGTTGGTGATGGCCACGTCGTGGCGGTGATTCATTTCAAGTGATGGTAATCTGCATCGTGCCGCGACGTTAAATCAGGTGCTTCTTGGAAGGCAACCCATGTTTCTTTTTCTTTTTCTTTTCTTCTTTGGTAGATAGGTGTTATTTTTATGCTAACTGGATTTGAAGTGTGTTGTAGGGATGAGTGTGCTTTGCACGAACTGTGCTCAGAAAAATGGCTAAGTATGGAAAGAAGTGCGAACCACATTTATATTGTGCAGACCGCACAATTGTGATTGCTACAACAAAGGAAAATGTGTCCGCACAATTGCAGTGCTGAACACACAAAATGGAAAGGGGAAATGCAAACTCTCTGAAGTTTGATTTGTCAAAGAAATGACCAAAGTGAGGCCGCACATCAAAATATGTGGTCAGTATCATAAATCTGCGGCCGCACCAAAAATTGTGCCGACCGTAGACCAGCAAGGGCTTTTGATCCCCAGGTTACACAAGTGCGGACAACAGAAGGAATTCTACAGCTGCACTCATCCCTTTTGTCCCTCAAGTCAGACCCTTAGTATAAATAGGAGACCTAGGGTCACTGTACAAATTTCTTTCCCTCTCTGAGCTGTCAAAGTTCTAAATATTGAAATTTATTGTTAAAGTAACTGCTCACAAGCATAACAACCGTTGATCACTCATCTCTTACATTCATTCGTCTCTGAGATGCATCATCATCTTGATTAACTTCTTTAATTTTTTTAGATTTTTCGTGAAATTTAGAACCATTTGTATATGAATGTATTTGAACAATGTTGTGGGCAAATTGATAATTGCTTTATAGAGAATGTGTAACTTGATGGTCATGCTTAATTGTTAATACCCTGTCAAATTTGTGAAAAATTGAAACCCTAAGAACTCCGTTCGTTAAATTTTTTAATCTGCGATCGCACAAGAAATTGTGTGTTCCGCAAAAGTTGAGATTAGGGCAACTTGTTAAGCATGAATCTGTGGATCACACATGAAATTATGTGGACCACAAAAATTCTATCGCGGCCGCAGAAAAGTGAGTGGTTTCAAAACAACCCAATCTCTGTCTTCGGAGAGTTGAACTTTTGGGATGTCTAATGTGCGGCTGCAATGATAAAAGTGCGGACCGCACAAATAATTGTGCAGACCGCAGTTCCAGTCTTGCGGCCGCAAGATCCAATTGTGCGGTCCGCACATCCCAGCCTGCTGCCGCACTTGAAATTGTGCGGACCGCACCTCACCACCCTACAAGCCTGTCTTACACTGTGAGTTTATTGTCTATTTGCACTTGAATTACAACTGATTCCTATTGCTCTTTGTTATAGATAATGGTTAGATCTCGAGGCCGTGGAGATACTTCAAAGAGAAGGGGTGACCCTTCTCCGGGATGAGGGAAGAGACCCATGCCTAGTTCCCAATAGACTGACAACTGAAAGAAGATGGCAATAGGCAGAGGTCGAGGTGAATAGCCCTCTGAATCCAGTTCTTATGCCTCATCTAGGGAAGCATTAGAGGGAAACTTGGTCCAAGAGCTGCCAGATGTCCAATCATAGCCACAAGGGAGGTTTCAACTCCGGGATGAGCCTACCACATCTCAAAGCACCTCCGAGGGTTCGGAGAGTGCCAATTAGGATTCAGAACCTTCCTCTACACCTGTCCATGAGGCACCATCAACTTCAGTTGATGAGATTCTGGATGATGGCTGAGGGGGTGATACTAGAGTTGCTGGCCTTGAGAGGTTGAAGAAGAAAGAGGCCTGGGAGGACTGATTCATTAGTCTAGCTTCTTTCACTAGCTTCCGTGAGTGGTGGCCAACCATATCGCTCACTCTTGAGCAACAATTCCAATTAAAAGTCCTTGAAAAATACAATCCAGCCGTCTTGAGACAGTTCCGAGAGCGGAAGGGGTGGATGTGATTCGCCCAGAGTGTAGTGGACGCAAAGGAGTATCTGGTCCGTGAATTTTATGCCAATGTGGCGCACATAAAGAAAGGGACCAAAGTGACCAAAGCGAGGAATCTGAAGATGAGATTTGACTAGATCATACTGAACACCTACTTAGGGTTTGAGGATGTTGAGCCTGTGCAATACTTGGAAAAGATAGCTGAGATTCTTGCAGCCCCGGGGCCACCACCACCATGGATCACAACAGGGATTCCTATTCCTCAGAACACCCTGAACTTCGAGGTGAAAGGATGTCAGGCTTTTGTATGCAACAGACTAGACCCGTGCCAAAATAAAATAAACCTTCCTATTCAGCAGGTAGTTTTAGTCGCCTCTATTATGGCCGGGTATCCGATCAATATAGGTGCCGTGATGTCGGCCAACATATCTATGGTTGCCAAGCAAGCTGATACCTCTTACCCGTATCCCAACACCATTACTGAGTACCTTACGGATGCACGGGTGGAGCCGAGGGATTTTGATACTAAGGTGTGGGTGAAGAAGCCCTTATCATGGTATTCTTTGACGAGTGATGGAAATTCAAAAAAGAAGGGTCAGCCTCCTACTACTGCGGTCAAGTATGACGAGCCCGCCGGGGTAGCTGCAGAGACAGTCGACATGCCATCTACTTCAGCAGAGCCTTCAGATAGTGCAGCAACTATGCCTCCACCTCCTTCTTCATATCCTTCAGCAATACCTATTACATGTTACACCTCGCCACTGAAGTCGATGCCTGTGCCCACTCATCCACTATCTGTGCTGCGAGTCTCACAGATACTGGAGAGCCTCAACAACTTGATGTAGACACCCACTGCAGATCTGTCTTATATATCCAATACTTTTGTAGCGCAGTCATCCATTCTGGCACCCCAAGTTCCTTTGACAGTGGAGGATACTCTGAAAAATCTCTTGGAGAACTAGACCACCATAATGAACACCTTGATAGAGCATGGATTAGCGATTGAGGAGCTGGGAAAGCAAGTGAAGAAAATGAGGAAATCCCAGGATTAGCGATTGAGGAGCTGGGAAAGCAAGTGAAGAAAATGAGGAAATCCCAGGCGTCAAAGAAATTAGTTGAAAGGCTGCAGAAAGAGGTGACCTAGATTGTAGCAACCGGAGATTTTCCTTTTGACATGCTGATAGATCCAGCTCTTTCAGCACTAGCAACACCATCAGTTCTAGTGGCACCAGATGGTTAGTGTGACAAACCAGACCTAGCTGCCGACACTACTGAGGAAGTACGCCAGATGTTCACCAACCAACTACTCCTAGAGTCGAGGATATTGAAATCCAGTTAGAGGAGACTGAGAGAGGTGACGCTGCTGTGGACACAGAGATGTCCAAGGCGACATAGGGAGTCTTCTTCACTCTTACCCTTTCCTTTAATCTTACTTTGTTAAGCATTAGGGACAATGCTTACTTTTATTCGAGGGGGTGGAGTTTATTTGATCTATTTGGATGATTTTGAGACGTTTGGTTTGTAATAACAGGCAATACTTTCTTTTTTCTCCTTATTCTGTATATATTCACTCCTTCCTCTCATGATGTATATATTCTCTCTTTTTCCTTCCTCATTATGTATTTTCGTTACGCTTTCAGTAGTATGCTTTGTACCTTCTTTATTTTGTTTTCTTATTAGTTAGTATTTAATTTAGTAGCTTCTTTTTAATATAATAGCTTCTTTTTATGTTTTAGTGGACAATAAGACTTTGGTTTTCTTAATGCCACGGTTCTTTTCAAAGGTAGTTTTTGTGTGAACCAGGTGACCCTTCCCAATGATGGATGATGTGACAAGGATTGCGTCTGTATTTGGTGTCTAGGTAGTAATATAGTAATAATGAATCAAAATACATGATTAAGTCAAACTCGAAGAGTCAAACATGCTTCTTTTGGCACCAACACATTTAACTACGTGCTTATGGTTCGAGACAAGGATTTTTAAAAGGAAGTAGCTCTAGTTAGTGACTTTGTGACTCTTGTGTTGACTTAGTCAATCATCAAGTGGTTTAATTGACTCTATCCTCTTTAAAAATCCAACTGTGTGAGAGGTGAGATGTTTTTGTTGAAAGTCCTACCCGTGCGAATGGTCTTGAAATTGCCTCGAATGTGTTTCAAGGAGAAATCATAAGTTTTGATTGGCTTGAGAAGTGATTGTAGGCTCTCTTTAACCTGCTTGAAGTTTTCCATTGCGTTGTTATTCCTAGTCGACCTATCTGAGCCTCAAGTCTCATTTGATAACCATGTTACAAGCCTTTATCCGTTTTGTCATGACCCTCTCTTAGAACTAGAGCTTTCCTTAACACTCTTGTGAAACAATTGGCTAAAAGCGTAAGTTTGGGGGAGAGACGAGGAAATTGAAAGAGGTATCAAGGAAAAAAAAAAGAGAAAAGAAATGATGAGAAGGAAAGGCAAGAAAAGGAAAGAACAACAAGAAAAATGCAAAAAAAGAGTGAATAAGTTGAAGATTTGAAGGGATTCAAAGAAAAGTAATGATGCAAAGCATGAAGAATACAAAGGGAGAAAATGAATGACATGATCAAGAAAGAGTGATGTTAATTCTCTCTAGTTCCCTGATAACTAGGATTTTTACCTTGTTTTCCGCTCTATCTTGATTAAGTTTTGGATGAAATTGTACACAAAATAGTCCCAAAGGCTTACGTGTTGTGCTTGTTGCAGGGTTGAGCCAAAAATGATGACAAGCAAACAAATATCTACTCAAAAGGAGTAAATCTAGCACAAGTACCAAGAACAACAAAAGGCCTACCTCAAAAGACCACCACGTTCGCGGTCCAATCTTCGCGGTTCGCGGTGGTGAGGTTCAGAGAAGAGTTTTTCAAAGGCAAAAACCACCGCGGCCGCGGTCCAATCTTTGCGGTCCGCGATGGTGAGGTTCATAGAAAGGTTTTTCAAGGCAAAAGTCCACCGCGACCGCGGTCCATTCTTCTCGGTCCGCAGTGGTGAGATTCAGAGGACTCACTTTTGAAGGCTAAGGGCACCGCGGACCGCGGTCCGCGGTCAATAAGTTTCAGAGACCAAATCCATGAGGCCAAGAAGTCCACCGCGGACCGCGGTGGACTTCTTGGCCTCATGGATTTGGTCTCTGAAACTTATTGACCGCGGACCGCGGTCCGCGGTCAATAAGTTTCAGAGACCAAATCCATGAGGCCAAGAAGTCCACCGCGGACCGCGGTCCATTCTTCGCGGTCCGCGGTAACACTGCAAGGGTATTTTTGTCCGGAATTTTTGGTTGGGTATAAATAGCTTATTTTTTATTTTTTTAGGTTTAGCTTTGTATCAGTAGTAGTGAGCAGCTCATGGATATTTTCCTTTCATCTTTTGTTGCAATTTTAGCTTCATTTCAACATTGAATCTTTATATTTTAGCTTATAAATTAATTACATGGGTCTTGCGTCATCTATTTCTGTGATTTCTTCATTGATTATGAGTAGCTAAACCCATTAGCTAGGGTTGTGGCTCAACCCTAGTGTGGGTAATTAACGGGTTCTCTAAATTAGGGCTTAGATGTTTATGGGTGATGGATATTTGGGTTGATTTATGGTTTCCTTGTCAAAATTGGTGGTTGCAAACACGAATTGGTGTTCAATTGACTTTGGTACTTCTTGAGAAAGAGGACTTGAGTCTAGGAAATCAACCCAACAAGGAATTAAGATGAAATAATGAGAATTGATAGTCCCAATTAATGGGTTAAACCTCGAGAGAGTAAAATCCTACTTGAGCCCATATTTCAATTGACCTTGAGAAAGGCAATTAGGCATAGCCACTCAAACTACCGCGAGGTATAGAGTGGGTAACTTTGGAGCATTTGGCTATATCATAAACTCCCCGAATAACATCTTTGCCTTAGGTATTAGAATCCGTTAATTACTCGCCTAGGTAGAAGTCATAACCCTAGTGCCTTTATCCAATTAGAAAACAACCCAAAAATATATTAGTAATTCAATTGCAATCATTATTATTATAAATCATAGTTATAATACAAAACCATCAATGATGAAAAGTTTAATCAAGAACACGAACCATTGCTAGATCACTTAGAAACTCACTCCAAATCATAACTCCCTGAGGATTCGATCCCGACCTTTCGGATAAAAGCTGCAACGACCCTCATCTTCCTACTTTAGTAGTAGTGTGGGTGAGATCCGATCACTTTTTGGCGTCGTTGCCAGAGAGTTATACGGTGTTGATTATCTACGTGAATAGTAGTGTTAAGTGTTTTTCTTTCCTTTTTCTATTAACGTGTGTGTTGAATCATTTCAGTTCTGATGGCGGATCCTTTGGGAAACATCGTGGAGGAGGTATGTGACAACCAAAAAGAGGAAATAAACCAAGTACCTCCTCCTAGACGGGGCCGTCCGACCAATATTAATGAGTACAATCAAGATCCTCCTCCACCTCCAGCTGCTAGAGCTGCCCCTCGGGTCTATCCATTGTCCAGCCGAGGATTCGAGCGGGAAATTTTCATATAACAAATATGATGCTTACACTTTTGGAGCAGAGGGGTTATTTCACCGGAGCTGCGCACCAGAATGCTTATAAACATCTAAAGGGATTTGTGGATACCTGCTGGGGTAGTAAGTAGACGAATGTCTCAGAGGATGCATTGAGACTTTTGTTATTCCCCTTCTTTCTTCGAGGGAAGGCTCTTGATTGGATCGAGCGGCTTCCCAACCACTCAATATCTACTTGGGATGAGCTCGCGGACAAATTCATTGCTAAATTCTTCTCACCAAGTCATATGGCGGCGCTCAGAGATGAAATATTGTCCTTTAAGCAAGAACCCAACGAGCCTTTGCATGAGATATGGGATAGATACCGGACTATGGTTAAGGAATGTCCGAACAACGACATGACCGAAGCCATGATCCAACAGACTTTCTACCGAGGGATAAACACTAACAATCAATGTGTGGTCAATCAGTTGGCCGGTGGAAATTTCATGAAATTGAGTTACCCCAAGGCATGTGAGATACTAGATGAGATGGCTGACACATCGTCAGCTAGGCAAAGTAGAGCAAACGTACATCAGGGTGAGATCGGTGTCAATAGTCTTCACAAAGAAGTTCAAGAACAGGGGCAAGCAATTGCCGAGCTCACAACCACTATGAACCAACTTGCAAAGGCACAACTTCAACAATTACAAAGGCCGAAACAAGTAAATGCCATGGAGGGAGTGAACCAAAGAAGACCCCGGGGAAATTCTAAGCAAAGCAACAATGATCAGGGTGACCAAGGGCCAAGTGTATATGGTAGGAATATGATGATCAAGAAGAGGATGTGATGTATGCTAACAATTACCAAGGTCAAGGAAACAGTCAAAACAACAGTCAAAACTTGAGAAACCAAGGCAACAATCAAAATTGGGGTAATCAAAGACAAAGAAATTGGAACAATAACAACAATGCACGGAATTGGGGGAACAACAATGATCGACAATGGGGGAACAACAATGATGACAATTGGAGCGGAGGCAACAACAACAACAACTGAGGTGGAAATGGTAACTAGGGGTCGGGCTTTCAAAGGCCCCCGATGTACCAAAAACCAAGCAATCCACCCCCGTACCAGTCTCAAGGACAAAGCTCATCAAGCAATGATATGGGGAGAATTGAAAACATGTTCAAGCAGATGATGGAGAGAAATGCTGACTCCGATGCTCAGTTGGCCTCTCACAACACCTCTATTAGGAACCTTGAAGTACAAATGGGCCAATTTTCTCATGCCTTGAACACACGCCTAAAGGGGGAACTACCAAGTGATACGGTGGTGAACCCCAAGGGTGGGAACAATAATAATACCAGTCACGCCATGGCGGTGACCACGAGAAGTGGAAAAGGTGGTGAAGCAAGTACTTCTAGGCAAAAGAGAATTGTTGTTGATGATGATGAATTGCCCCATGATGAGTTACAATTGAAAGTGAGCAAGTGGTGAATGAGCCAGCTACTAGTGAGGTGAGAATTGATATCCATGATAATAGGGAGGATTTGCAAAGGGACGTGAACCCGTCTAGGGAACACGTGATTGATATGCCAGAGCCGGTGGTCCCACAAGCCAAGGCACCATTGCCTAGCCCCCCTCCTCCATACCCTCAACAATTGGCCAAAGAAAAGCAAGAGACTTAATTCAAGAAGTTTATTGATATGATGAAGAATCTTTCCATCAATGTCCCGTTGGTTGAAGCCTTGGAACAAATGCCCGGGTATGCTAAGTTAATGAAGGACTTAGTCACAAAAATGCGGTCTATGGAGTGTGAAACCATCAAGATGACTCACCAAGTGAGTGTCATAGTACATTCAATGGCACCCAAACTTGATGACCCGGGAGCTTTTACCATTCCTTGTACAATCGGGAGTGCGGATTTTGCTAAATCCTTGTGTGACCTTGGAGCGAGTATAAATTTGATACCATACTCGGTATTTAAAACATTGGGAATCAGGAAACCTAGGGCGACCTTAATGCATTTGCAAATGGCGGATAGGTCGATGAAGAGGCCCCTAGGGATAATTGATGATGTGTTGGGGCGGGTGGACAAATTTATTTTGCCCGCGGACATTGTCATTCTGGATTGTGAAGTGGATTTTGAGGTCCCCATCATTTTGGGAAGGACCTTCCTTGCCACGGGGAAGGCCTTGGTTGATGTTGAAGCTGGGGAGCTCACTTTCCGAGTGGGCAATGAGAAGGTGGTATTTCATGTGTGTAAGTCGATGAAGCAGCCCAATAGTACAGAAGTATGCTCTTTTATGGACCTCGTGACTGAGGTTATTATTGATGATGCAAGCTCTATGATCCATGTTGATGATCCAGTGGAGGATGCCTTATTGGACCACGAGGACACTGTGGTAGATGGTTTTCTTGAAAGTACCAATGCCCTTCAAGGCATGGGTTCTTACTCCTATAGTCCTAGAAATCTATCATTGGACTTGGAGAACCAGATGACTCCACCAACAAAGCCTTCAATTGAAGAGCCCCCGACTTTGGAGTTGAAGCCACTACCCTCCAACCCCAGGTATGAATATCTTGGTCCCTCTCGTACTTTGTCTGTTATTCTTTCCTCTTGCCTAACCCAATTGCAGGTAGACTCAACTTTAAATGTGCTAAGGAGGAGGAAGAAAGAATTAGGATGGACTCTTGTGGACATTCAAGGAATAATCCCCGCCTTTTGCATGCACAAAATCATCTTGGAGGATGGAGCAAAGCCTTCTGTAGAACACCAACGGAGGCTCAACGAGTCAATGCAATAGGTGGTGAAGAAAGAGATCATAAAATGGCTTGATTCAGGGGTTGTCTACCCAATTTCGGATAGCGCTTGGACTTCTCCGGTCCAATGCGTTCCGAAGAAGGGTGGAATGACGTTGGTCCAAAATGACGAAAATGAGCTCATTCCAACGAGAACTGTTACCGGATGGCGGGTGTGCATGGACTACCGCAAGCTCAACAAAGTGACCCGCAAGGACCACTTTCCCTTTCCATTCTTGGATCAAATGTTAGATAGGCTTGCGGGTCAGGCTTTCTACTGATTTCTAGATGGGCATTCAGGCTATACTGAGATTTTGATTGCTCCGGAGGATCAAGAGAAGACCACTTTCATATGTCCGTAAGTACCTTTGCTTTCGCCCGAATGCCTTTCGGTCTTTGCAATGCACCCGCCACTTTTCAACGGTGCATGATGGCTATCTTTACAGATATGGTTGAAGACTTCCTCGATGTGTTTATGGATTACTTCAGTGTAGTAGGGGATTCCTTCGACGAGTGTTTGAGTAATCTTGACAAAGTCCTTGCTCGCTGTGAAGAGACCAACTTGGTGTTGAACTAGGAAAAGTGCCACTTTATGGTGGAAGAAGGTATAGTTTTGGGTCACAAAATCTCGAGGAACGATATTGAAGTGGATAAAGCAAAAATTGAGGTGATTTCTAAGTTACCACCACCAACTTCGGTTAGGGGAGTCCGGAGCTTCCTTGGGCACGCCGGGTTCTATCGGCATTTCATTAAGGACTTCTCTAAGGTGGTCAATCCTTTGTGCAAATTGCTTGAGAAAGATGTCAAATTTCATTTTGTTGAAAACTGCATGAGTGCTTTTGAACTGTCGAAGCACAAGCTTACCACAACTCCTATTATCACCGTGCCCAATTGGAGCTCTCCTTTTGAGCCTATGTGTGACTCTAGTGATGTAGCTGTGGGTCCGGTTTTGGGCCAGAGGGTCAACAAGATCTTCCACCCTATTTATTATGCTAGCAAAACTATGAACTCGACCCAAATGAATTACACCGTCACGGAGAAGGAGCTTTTGGCAATAGTCTTTGCTATGGAGAAATTTCGTCCTTATTTGATGGGTGCCAAGGTCATAGTGCACACTGACCATGCGGCACTCCGGTATCTCATGACCAAAAAGGATTCCAAAGCAAGAATCATGCATTGTTATTGTTGCTTCAAGAGTTCGACTTGGATATTGTTGATAGAAAAGGGAGCGAAAACCAAGTGGCTGACCATCTTTCTCAATTGGAGGAGCAAGGTCGACGTTGTGATGGGCTTGAGATTAATGACAATTTCCCCGATGAGCAACTTCTTTCGGTGTCAATGCAAGAAATGCCATGGTTTGCCGACGTTGCCAACTATCTTATCACGGGTGTTGTCCCTTGTGAGCTCTCTTCTAACCAAAGGAAGAAGCTTAGGAGGGATAACATGGACTTCTATTGGGATGAGCCATATTTATTCAAGATTTGCTCTGATGGGGTCATCCGGCGATGTGTACCGGAAGAAGAACAAAGGCCGATTCTTGAGTCTTGCCACTCCTCACCATATGGTAGTCATCATGGAGGGGCAAGGACTGCTTCGAAGGAGCTGAACTGTGGTTTCTTTTGGCCTACATTGTACAAAGATGCCGGTGTCTTGGTCAAGAGATGTAATGAATGTCATAGGGTCGGGGGAATTTTAAAGAAAGATGAGATGCCTCTCAATACTATTCTCGAAGTGGATATTTTTGATGTGTGGGGTATCGATTTCATGGGCCCGTTTGTTAGCTCTTGTGGGAACACCTACATTCTCATGGCGGTGGAATATGTCTCTAAATGGGTTGAAGCAGTGGCTCTACCCAACAATGAGGCCCGGAGTGTTGTGGAATTTCTCAAGAAGAGCATTTTTACAAGGTTTGGCACGCCTCGTGCAATCATTAGTGATGGGGGGTCACATTTCTGTAATAAAGCTTTTGACACCTTGCTTTCAAAGTATGGCGTAAATCACAAAGTTACCACCCCCTACCATCCCCAGGAGAGTGGCCAAGTTGAAGTCTCCAACTGGAAAATAAAGAGCATATTGTAAAAAATGGTCAATGCAAATAGGACCGATTGGTCAAAGAAGTTGGATGACGCTCTATGGGCTTATAGGACTGCCTATAAGACCCCGATCGGTATGTCTCCATACCGATTGGTGTTTGGGAAAGCTTTCTATCTACCGGTTGAGTTAGAGCACAAGGCCATGTGGGCCTTGAGGAAGTTGAATCTTGAATGGGATGTGGCAGCCAATCTTCGTGTGGAGCAGCTTAATGAACTTGATGAATTCAGATTCCATGCCTACTCCAGTTTGTCCTTGTACAAGGACAAAATGAAGCACCTCCATGATAAGTATGCTCGTGGCAAGGAGTTCAAAGTAGGTGACTTGGTTCTCTTGTTCAATTCTCGGTTACGTCTGTTTCCGGGAAAGCTTAAGTCAAAATGGAGCGGACCTTTTGAAGTTGTGTTTGTGACTCCGTTTGGTGCTCTTGATCTAAAGAACAAAAGTGGGGAAATTTTCAGAGTAAATGGGCACAGGGTCAAGCACTACCTGGGCAAAATTGATGACATCCATGTAGTGGCACTTCTCCATCTCAAATGAACTTGGTAACATGCGTCGGTCCGTGACGTTAAATCAGGCACTTCTTGGGAGGCAACCCGTGTGTCTTTATTTTTGTTTTTCTTTGATTTTCTTAGTATTTTAGGACTCATTTTTTCACTAACTGGTTTTGGGATGTTGTAGGATTATTTTGATGCAGGAAAAAAAAACAATAAAGCTAAGTGGTGGATGTACAACTCTCTGAAGTTGGCACCGCGACCGCGGTTGAATTTTCGCAGACCGCGGAGCCTTCTCATATGAAAAACTACTCTCTGAAGTTTGCTTCGCGGCCGCGGTCCTCATTTCGTGGTCCACGGAGCCCTAGCAGAAGTCCCTGTATCTCTGAAGTTTCGTTCGCGGACCGCGGTTGCATTTTCGCGGTCCGCGATGACCATCTGACCAATTGCCCAGGAACATTGAACAATCGCAGACCGCGATCGCTTTTTCGCGGTACGCGGTGAGTAAGTATAGTGGGCCCCAGGCCCCTTCTATAAATAGACCTTCAGGGCTTCATTATACACTTTATGCACTTTAACTCTCCAGAGTAGAATTTTAACCGTGTCTCAAGCTTCATACTTCCAAGTGTGCATTTCATTCATCTACTCTTCATCCCAACATCTAGTAAGTGTAATTATGATTCATTAACTTCTTAATTTGATTATTTTCTTATTTATTTGGTAGATTTTCTTCTCCTTTTCACCCTTTTTCTTCTTTAAGCCATTAACAAAGTTAGGGTTTGTTCATAAGGCTCATTTTAGACCCTTTGTATTTGATTTCACTGATTAAACACGTAGGGTTTTAACAAAATGTGCATTTGAACTTGAAATTAACTGAAAAATTGAAACCCTAGGTTTTTGGTATGAGCGCGGTCCGCAGTCGATTTTTCGCGGACCGCGGTCAATTTTTCGCGGACCACGATGCTTAACTTCAGAGAAGTGGGTAGTCTGAACCCCACTTCTCCGCGGACCGCGGTCGATTTTTTGCGGTCCACAATGCCCGAGTGTGGACCGCGGTCGCTTTTTTGCGGTGCCCACATTCAGAGAGGTCTTTCTTCCCTAACCCCTTCACTGCGGACCACCGTCGCTTTTACGCGGTCCGCGGTCCCACTTATGCAGCTCATATGTGTATTATGCAACTCATCTTTGTATCTCTAATCTATCCACTACTTGGGTACTCACAATGTTTAAATGTGTTGAACTTGCAGATCATGGTACAATCAAGAGGAGGTGGTCGAAAACCAAGTGGCAGGGGAGAGTCATCCCGGGGGAGAGGCCAAGGGACATTAAAACTGGCCCCAAAGTCCGGCAAGCTATGAAAGAGACACGAAAGGCAATCTGGGCAATGGATAGATCTGCTTCCCAATCGGGAATTGAGTCTGTACCCTCCGGGGGGAGGGGGGGAGGGGGAGTCTTCAGAATCCATACCAGAGCACTACCCAGACTTCCCGGAGAGGTTCAGGTTGACAATGAGCCATCTGTCTCTCCCCCTGCCCCAACACCAACCAATTCTGAGTCGTCTGAAGGCTCAGCAGGAGGGAGTGGCTATACTAACTCCACCTCACCCACAACGTCCCTGTCAGGGGAACATTCCGGAGATGAAGAAGCTGAAGATGAACCCCAAATAGGGGGTGAACTCCAAGTTGGGGGAGTTGAGAGAACAAGGAATCCTGTGGTGTGGCAAGACAGATTCGTGAGTGAGTCGGCCTTCCATAAATTCCAGGAATGGTGGAAGGAGAGGAAACTGATACCGGAGCGCAGATTCATCATCAAGGATCTATTGCCACTCAACCCCAATGTGAAACGACAATTCAGGGAGAGAAAGGGTTGGGATTACTTCTCTTGCTACTTGCCGGACGCCAATGAACATCTTGTCAAGGCGTTTTACACAAATTTGGCCTTTCTTAAGAAGGACTCCAAGGCAACCATGGTGAGAACTCACTGTGACTTTTGATGGGGCGACATTGAATTAATATCTGGAGTTTGATGATGTAGATGAGACACAATACCTAGAGAAGTTGGGTGTAGGTGATGAGGCCCGTCATTGGCTAGCGGAGCACTTGGCCATCCCAGGTGAAACCCCTGACTGGTTGCAATCTGGGAAGACAATTTTGAGGAGAACGTTGAATTTTGAGGCCAAAGGTTGGGAGACATTTGTGTGTAGCCGGCTAGACCCCACATTCCATGAAAACTCTATTCCTCTTCGGCAGGCTGTGTTGATTGCTTCTATAATGGCTGGGTACCCGGTTAATGTTGGGAATGTCATGTCCACCATCATCAACCGGGTGGTAAATGAAGGTGATAGATCTTACCCCTTCCCAAACTTCCTGACCATGTACTTTGAGGACCAAGGAGTAGACAAGAGAAATTTTGACACGAAGTTGAAGCCCAAAGCTTCGTTCTCTTGGTACGATCTTCAAAGTGATGATAACCAAAGAGCAAGAAGTTCAAGGGTAAGTCCATTTCTTCCAGTGGCCAGTCTGAAGAGCCAGTGGGTGTAGTGGAACCTTCTCAGCCCGTGTCAGCCATACAGAGAGTGCTCCAGGTCCCTCCACTTCACCTGATCCAGGCATTCCTGCATCCCGGGCATATCCTCTGACTGCCCACAGGTTGAGCCAGTTACTTGTCAGTATCAACAACTGGATGCAGGCAACTACTTCTAAGCTGTCTGTACTTTCTACATCTGTGGCAGCCCAGGCTGCTCCCCCTCCACAACAGGTACCCCAGTCAGTTGAGGATTCTCTCAAGGAACTTCTGGCCAACCAGAAGAAAATCCTTGACAACCAGAAGAAGATTCTGGATGCTGTTGACTCCCACGGGAAGGCATTAAAGGAGCTTGCAAAGGAGACAAAGAGGCTAAAGAATACCCGTTCATCAAAGGAGTCAGTGAAGGAGCTGAGGAAGGAGGTTGATAAGCTAAAGGATGATTACCTGCCATTGCACCTGTTGCTTCAGGACCCTGCTGCCCAGCCTGAGCGAGAGCCAGATATTGAGAGGCCAGCCAAGAGAAGGAGAGTGCTGCCCCGTACAGAGGGCTTGGTGATAGAGTTGGCAGACCCACCAACATAGGCCCAAACCACAGAGGAGGTGCAGGTCCAGTCCCAGGTCCAGCCGGAGGCACAGGGCTCTGGAGACCAGTCACAGGTTCCCCCATAGTCCACAGACCCCGGGACCCGCACTGAGGATCCCATACAGGCAGAGGGCCAATAGAGAGTTTCTCTTTACTCTATTTCTCCTTACAGTTTTTGAGCTTATTTTACTAAGTTAGCATTGAGGACAATGCTAGCTTTCAGTTGGGGGAGTGGCCCTATTTTGATTGATTTTGATGGATGACTGTATAATTCAGACAATAGTTTATTTTTATTATGCTTTCTTTCGATTTTGGGTATGTAAATAACTTTACTATTTCAGTACTTTTAGTATTTTTCACTTTTGGGTCTGTATATAAAGTTACTTTCCAATGTATATATTCATCCCTCTTATGTATATTCGACTAAATCCCCTCATGTACATATTAATTCTATCTCATGCTTTTCACTTTCCGCATTTTCCCTTTTTATATCTTCTTATTTTGCTTTCATAGCTTCTTGTTTTGAATTTTTCGCGTACAATAAGCCTTTGGTTTTCTTAATGCTACGTTTCTTTCCAAAGGTGGAATTTGTGTGAACCGGGTGGATCTTCCCGAGGATGGATGGTGTGACAACTTTCTTAAGGGTTTGAGTCTATTTTGTTTTGTTTCTTTTTAATAGCTAGTGAATAGAGCTGCCTCAAGAAAATCTTCACTTGGGCCTAACACATTTGCCTTTGATCCTATGGCCAAAAACAAATCGGTGTGTGTAGGATGGTGAAAGTTGTGATCTTGAGACTCTTGTGTTGGCCGATAATCATCAAGTAGTTTTTCGGGAACATTTTGTTGCTCAAAGTATAACTAAGGTCGTTGTGGGCCCCCGACTCTGTTTCTTTAGCGATCCCATAGCTTGAGTGGTGAGAGTTTGAATTTCAAGTCCAAGTCCCGTGCCATTAGTCTAGAACTTGCCCTGAATGTTTGTCTAGGCGAAATCATAAGTGAAGTTTGACTTAAGAGGTGATTATAGGCTCTCCTTGATCCAAATAGTGAATTGAACATTTCCATAGCCTACCAGTGACAATTCCCTAGTCAACCCTTTTGAGCCTTGGACCTTTTTCTTTCAAAAACCATGTTACAAGCCTTTACCTGTTTTAACCCTCTCTTGGCACCCAAATCTTTCCTTAACACAAGGAAAAATCATTAGTTTGGGGGAGAGACGAGGAATTGCAACAAAGTGAAAAATAAGGTACAAAAGAAAGAAAAGGAAAGGCAATGAAAAAGAAAGAAAAGAGAAAATCAAAAAGGCAAAAAGAATGAACAAAGTGGAAGAAATAAAGAGAATCAATGAAAGAAATGTGATTAAAAGTGTGGAATGCCTAGAAAGGAGAAAAATTGATTTGAAAGAACAAAAAGGTGTGATAGTATGTCTCTCCAACCCTTCAGAAAGAGCTAATTGACTCAATGAGTCAAAGAATGTGAAAAAAATGAAGTGCTTAAGGAAAAATTGAACTCACTTTGACCAAATGTTTCCTACCTTTAACTAAAAGCCTTCATCATGTACCCACTAAATCCCTATATGATCTTGAGTTGAATGAAACCTACTTTAGTGGTGACTCACATAAGGGGAAAGCCTATGGTACTTTGAGCCGGACTTGAGTCTTTCCTTTGAGATAGATGAGTGAACTCCCATTATCCTCATTCTGAGCGTTACAATTCTAAAGTGAGGTGCTTAGGGAGAGTTGAGGAGTATGAGTTTGGGTTCCACAATGATAAAAGTGGTAGTAAGAGTTTCATTGATGAGTCGAGTCAACTCTTGATGCTCTTGTGTCGCACTTGAATCCATGGTTTTAAAAGGGTCAAATGTTGTTAATGATTCAGTTGCATTGAGGGCAATTGTTAGTCCTAATTGATGCTAGAAGGGGTTACCTTAGGACAACCGAATTTTCTTGAAATTACTCAAAAAGGGGTGGGGCTTATTTTGTTTGCTTGAGGACAAGCAAAAGCTTAAGTTTGGGGAAGTTGATAACTAGGATTTTTACCTTATTTTTCACTCTATCTTGCTTAAGTTTTGGATGCAATTGTACACAAAATAGTCCCAAAGGCTTACGTGTTGTGCTTGTTGCAGGGTTGAGCAAAAAATGATGACAAACAGTCAAAGATCTGCTAAAAAAGGAGTGAATCTTGCACAAGTACCAAGAACAACAAAAGGCCTACCTCAAAAGACCACCGCGGCCGCGGTCCAATCTTCGCGGTCCGAGGTGGTGAGGTTTAGAGAAGAGTTTTTCAAAGGCAAAAACCACCGCGGCCGCAGTCCAATCTTCGCGGTCCGCGATGGTGTGGTTCAGAGAAAGGTTTTTCAAGGCAAAAGTCCACCGCGACCGTGGTCCATTCTTCGCAGTCCGCGGTGGTGAGATTCAGAGGACTCACTTTTGAAGGCTAAGGGCACCGCAGACCGCGGTCCATTTTACGCGGTCCGCGGTCAAGAAGTTTCAGAGACCAAATCCATGAGGCCAAAAAGTCCACCGCGGACCACGGTCCATTCTTCGCGGTCCGCGGTAACACTGCAAGGGTATTTTTGTCCGAAATTTTTGGCTGGGTATAAATAGCTTCTTTTGTATTTTTTAGGTTAAGCTTTGTATCAGTAGTAGTGAGCAGCTCATGGATATTTTCCTTTCATCTTTTGTTGCAATTTTAGCTTCATTTCAACATTGAATCTTTATATTTTAGCTTATAAATTAATTACATGGGTCTTGCTTCATCTATTTCTGTGATTTCTTCACTGATTATGAGTAGCTAAACCCATTAGCTAGGGTTGTGGCTCAACCCTAGTGTGGGTAATTAATGGGTTCTCTAAATTAGGTCTTAGATGTTTATGGGTGATAGATATTTGGGTTGATTTGTGGTTTTCTTGTCAAAATTGGTGGTTGCAAACACCAATTGGTGTTCAATTGACTTGGGTCCTTGTTGAGAAAGAGGACTTGAGTCTAGGAAATCAACCCAACAAGGAATTGAGATGAAATCATGAGAATTGATAGTCCCAATGAATGGGTTAAACCTCGAGAGAGTAAAACCCTACTTGAGCCCATATTGCTTGTGTACATTTGACACCCAATTGACCTTGAGAAAGGCAATTAAGCATAGCCACTCAAACTACCGAGAGGTATAGAGTGAGTAACTTTGGAGTATTTGGCTATATCATAAATTCCCTGAATAACATCTTTGCCGTAGGTATTAGAATCCGTTAATTACTCGCCTAGGTAGAAGTCATAACCATGGTGCCTTTATCCAATTAGAAAACAACCCACAAAGATATTAGTAATTCAATTGCAATCATTATTAGTATAAGTCATAGTTATAGTACAAAACCATCAATGATGAAAAGTGTAATCAAGAACACAAACCATTGCTAGATCACTTAGAAACTCACTCCAAATCATAACTCCCTGAGGATTCGATCCCGACCTTTCGGGTAAAAGCTACACCGACCCTCATCTTCCTACTTTAATAGTAGTGTGGGTGAGAGCCGATCATTCACCAAGGGAAAGAAAATGCCTCAAAGAATTGGTAAAGCGTGAGCCAAGAACAAGAAAAATGGAGTGCTTAAGGAAAGGTGAACCCACTCAACTATAGTGTATCCAACCATAGTACAAAATCCTTCATTACATCCCGAAAAATACCTACGTGATTTCAAGTCAAGTGAGCTTTCACTAGTCGCGATCTACATAAGGGGAAAACCTATGGTACTTAAAGCCGTACTGGAGACATTCTTTTGAGAGAGATGAGTGAACCTTTCACAAATCCTTGGATTGAGTTCTAAAATTCTAAAGCGAGATAGGCAAACAGAGAGTAGAGGAGGAGGAGTTTGGGATCCACAATGACCTACTTGAAAGAGCAAGCTTCCTTGATGAATAAAGTCAACTCTTGATGCTCAAGTGTCATGTTAGAGATATATTTGCATAAATGTTTCACTTGATGCCTTGTCAATAAGGCATGAGTGGTGTGGATAATTGTTGGTCCCGACTGAGGTGTGAATGATTCACCTGTGGCTGGCTATAATGTTCTTTAACTTTTGGAGGTGGGAGCTATTTTATTTGCTTGAGGACAAGCAAAAAATTAAGTTTGGGGGAGTTGATAAGTGGGGATTTTTACTACTTATTAGCGCCTTTTTTGCTTTAGTTTTAGTCCAAAAACGTTTAATTGTGTTCCCGAAAACTGATGAAATGTGTTTAATTGCAGGAATATTGGAAGATGAACTACCGAGATGAAATCCAACTCAAGAAGGAGTAATCTGAACTCAAGGAAACAAAAGACAAAAAAGTTCAGAAGTGCGAACTGCAAAATATCATCTGCGGCCGCATATTATAGAGGAAAAGTCAGCAGAGTTTTGGTGCAAAATGTGGTCCCTTCATGAATTGTGCGTCCACAAATGATGGATAGGACCAAAATTTTAGAGAATTTTCATTCCAAGTTCCTATAAGTGTGGACCAATAAAAAGAATAGTGCGGCCGCAGAAGAAACACCTTGCGGCCGCAGGAGTAAAAGAGCGGACCGCAGAAAGATCATGTGCGACTGCACATGTAAAAGTGCGAACCGCAGAAAGAGTGCCTTGCGGTCGCAGATCAGAATTATGAGGTCGCAGACTTCTAGTCCTGTCAAGTTGAAGAAAAGCGAAGACCGCATATGGAATAGTGCGGCCGTAGAACCTCCTGAAGGGCATTTTTATCCGAAATTTCCAGCCCTGTATAAATAGACGAGTTTCACATTTTTAGGTTAACTTTTGACATCAGCAGCTACAGTAGAAATTTCTCTTTACTTCTTTTAGTATTTTTTCATATTTTGGGGTATTTTCGCATAGATTTTATCATTTTAATTTTGCAATATGAGTTTAATTAGCATTTCTTCTTCTATTTCTTAAATTTCAAGCATGCGTAGCTAGATTTTTACTAGGGTTGTGTCACGACCCAAATCCGAACTCAGGTCGTGATGGCGCCCAACGCCGGGGTCAGGCAAGCCAACACTTGTGTTACTAACAAGATTACCTTATTTGATAGATTATTACGAAACCTTGCCAATTTTTAAGGTTAAAGAATTGTAAGGTGAAAACATATAACTTAGCCAACTCAAATCAACACAACCAAAAGGACCGAAAATAACATATACAATGCCAAGAGTATAATATCTACTACGTGTGCCAGGACCTAGTGTCACAAGTCTACGACCGAACTAGTAGATATACAAAATATGATAGAATAACTGTGCCACTGTCTGAAGGAAATAGACAGAAATAACAAAAAACAACTCCAAAATGCTGCTGAGATACGCCCAGAGGAGCAACTCACCGTGCAGGCGGGTACAGAGTATGCCCTCAAGATCACGCTCCGGTCAGATAACCAGAAGCACCTGCCTCAGAACCTGTACAATTAAGTACAGAAGTGTAGCATGAGTACATATAAACAAATATGTACCTAGTGAGTATCCCGTCTAATCTCGAAGAAGTAGTGACGAGAGGTTGACGTGATACTTACTAGGGTCAAGATGTAATAATATAAGTGAATGAAGACTAGGCAGGGATAGCAGTTCCAGAAATCACAAGACATGAAAATATCAAGTATAAATTTACAATTTACCTCTGCATGTCAAATCACACTAGTATAAAATAAACTAACTTTTCCTTTTCACATGAAGAAGTTTATATGATAACAATAAGACTCTCAGTCAAAATATACAGCATATAGTATGTTGATGCGTACGACCGAAGCGTCGCGAAAATAAATGTGCTATGCTGAGGATCGAACGACTCGAATCATAGATGCATCTATTATCCCGCTCACGAATCGAACATGCGACGCGGTTGACATAATAATAAGGCTACCCCGCTCGCGAATCATACATGCGACGCAAATGCTCGCATACATACATAGAATTATCAGGAAAATCCAGGAATTTCAATAGAGATTATACTTGCAAACAAGAACTTAAGCATCTGAAATTTTGAACGTAACTTCCTAATATTCTCATGCTAATTCAAGGGCAATAAGAAACTCAAAATACATTTAGGGGTACATGTAAGGCACATAAAAGCATGCTCGTGAGTCCTAAAACTACCCGACATGGCATAATAGTAGCTACGCACGGACTCTCGTCACTTCATGCGTGCGTAGCCCCCACAAATAAGGACATTTAAATCATGCATAATTACCTATGGGGACAATTCCGTTTTACAAGGTTAGAAAGGAGACTCACCTCGTGCCGAGCCTACTTTCCAGGTCAAGAACGCGCCCGAAACTCTGAACTCTACACTCGAGGACTCGAAACTAGCCAAATGTTATACAAATACATCAATTTATGCTCAAAGTGTGGAAATTCTCCGATTTAATTAGTAAATTCATCATTCTTGAAAAAATTCCAAAATTCATCCCCGGGCCCGCACGCTCGGATTCCGAATATTCACGAAGGAAACACTCACCCATAACCTAAGGGTCATTAATATATGATTTTTACTTGATTTCATAGCCAATTCGCGGGTAATTCCCTAAATTCTCGAAAGCCCTAGGTTACTACCCATTTCCTTGATTTTCACTAATTAAGTAGTTAATTTAGCTATTAATTCATGTATTAAACTAACACTAGGATAGAATTTACTTACCTTATTAGTAGCTAGGTCATGGGGGCAGTTTTCCCAAGCTCTCAAGCTCTTAAATGGTGGAAGAAATGAAGAAAAATGGACATTTCTCGTGTTTTAAAGAAACACACTGCCTAACAGTGGTTCCGCACCTGCGGCTCGAGTACCGCACCTGCGAGCAATAGCTCGCTCCTACGGAAAATGGGACAAGGGTCTGGGCTCGCACCTGTGGGAAAGGGTCTGCACCTACGACTGGGGAACCACACCTGCGGTCACACCAGATCAGGTGCACTAGCAACTGATGCAGCTGGTTTTTGGCCTTGTTAGGTGCCCGAGAGGCACCTGGGCCCACCCGAGCCCCCGTCCAAATATACCAACAAGTCCCATATCATAATACGGACTCGCTCGAGCCTTCGGAACACTCAAAAAAATGCTAAAACTCAAAATCACCCTCAAAACCCCTAGAATCAGAACTTGAGAACTTCAAGTTCTTGAATTCGATAACAATGCGCCGAACCGACCTATGCTACTTGGAATGACACCAAATTTTGCAGGCAAGTCATAAATGACATAACGGAACTATTACCGATCTCGAAATACCATTCGGACCTCGATAACACAAAAACACGTTCCAAACCAAATTTCAAACTTAAGGAAATTCTTATTTCGATATTGGACACCGAAACGCTCTCGGGTCATCCAAATCCCATTCCGAACATACGCCCAAGTCCGAAATCATCATACTAAGCTACCGGAACCGTCGATACTTGATTCCGAGGTAATTTACTCAAATTGTTGACCGAAGTCAAACTTGGCCAAAAAGACCAACCTTAAGGAACTAAATGTTCCTATACCACTCAAAACACTTCCGAATCCCGAACAACCCGTCTCTGCAAGTCATAAATCATAATAAGCCGCTATGGGAAGTTTCATTTAGGGGAACGGGGTCTGATAACGCAAAACGACCGGTCGGGTCGTTACATTCTCCACCTCTTAAACAAATGTTCGTCCTTGAACGGGTCTAGAATCATACCTGATGTGCTGAATAAGTGCGGATATCTGCTCCGTATGTCCTCCTCGGACTCCCAAGTTGCTTCCTCAACTGGTTGGCCCCTCCACTGGACCTTCACAGCAGAAACTCTCTTGGATCTCAACTGGCGATCCTGTCTGTCAATAATAGCAACTGGCTCCTCATCGTAGCGCAATCTCTCATCCAACTGAATAGTGCTGAAGTCGAACACGTGAGAGAAGTCGGCGTGGTACCTTCGGAGCATGGATACATGCAAAACCGGATGAACCCCTGATAAACTGGGAGGTAAAGAGAGCTCATAAGCAACCTCTCCAACTCGCCTCAATACCTCAAAAGGACCTATAAACCTCGGGCTCAGCTTGCCCTTCTTCCCGAACCTCATAATAGCCTTAATCGGCGAAACCTTCAACAGTACCTTGTCTCCCTCCATAAATGCTACATCACGCGCCCTCTGATCAGCGTAACTCTTTTGTCGGGACTGTGCTGTGCGGAGCCTCTCTTGAATCAACTTCACTTTCTCCAAAGCATCTTCCACCAGGTTGGTGCCATATAACTTAGCCTCGCCAGGCTCAAACCACCCGATAGGAGAACGATATCGCCGACCATACAAAGCCTCAAATGGAGCCATCTCGATGCTGTAATGATAACTATTATTGTAAGCAAACTTGGCCAAAGGTAAGAACTGGTCCCACTGACCTCCAAAGTCAATCGCACATGCCCTGAGCATGTCCTCCAATATTTGAACTGTGCGCTCCGACTGACCATCAGTCTGAGGGTGAAATGCTGTGCTGAGATCTATCTGGGTGCCCATCCCACTATGAAATACTCTCCAAAAATGCGAGGTGAACTGAGGACCTCGATCTGATATTATGGACACCGCAACCGGACTATCTCCCGAATGTAGATCTGGGCCAACCTCTCACAATAGTAGCCACTGGAATGAAATGCGTCGATTTGGTCAATCTATCCACAATGACCCAAACCGCGTCAACCTTCCGCAATGTCCGAGGCAACCCAACCACGAAGTCCATAGAGATGCGTTCCCACTTCCACTCAAGAATGGGCATCTGCTGAAGTAGGCCTCTGGTGGTCATACTTCACCTGCTGGCAATTAAGACACCTAGCCACATACTTGACTATATTCTTCTTCATCCGCCTTCACCAGAAATGCTGCTTCAAATCACGATACATCTTCGTAGCACCAGGATAAACAGAATACCGTGAAATGTGAGCCTCTTCCAGAATCCTCTCCCTCAGGCCATCCACATTAGGAATACATAAACGGCCCTGAAGTCACAGAACACCATCCTCGCAAATAGCAACCTCCTTGGCACCACCCTAAATCACTGTCTCCCGTAGCTCTGCCAAGTACAGATCATCAAACTGCCGAGCCTTAATCTCCCCAATAACGAAGACTGAGCAACCATATGTGCTAAAACTCGACGAGGCTCTGAAAGATCTAATCTCACAAGGCGATTAGCCAAGGACTGAATGTCCAAGGCTAGAGGTCTCTCCTCTGCTGCAATATAAGCCAAGCTACCCATACTCTCTGCCTTCCTGCTTAAGGCGTCGGCTACCACATTTGCCTTTCCCGGATGATAAAGAATGGTGATATCATAATCCTTCAACAACTCAAGCCATCTGCACTGCCTCAAATTAAGATCCCACTGCTTGAACAAGTGCTGCAAGCTACGGTGGTCTGTATAAACCTCATAATATACCCCATACAAGTAGTGCCTCCAAATCTTAAGAGCATGAACAATCGCCGCCAACTCCAAATTGTGCACATGGTAATTCTTCTCATGAAACTTCAGCTGGCGCAAATCATAAGCAATAACTCTCCCTTCCTGCATCAACACACACCCCAAACCAACGCGTGAAGCATCGCAATACACTGTATACATCCCTGAACCGGAAGGCAATACTAGAACTGGTGCTGAAGTCAATGCTGCCTTGAGCTTATGAAAGCTCGCCTCACACTCGTCAGACCATCGGAACGGGGCATTCTTCTGAGTCAATCTAGTCAATGGGTCTGCAACAGATGAAAACCCCTCCACAAATCGGCGATAATAGCCTGTTAGGCCCAAGAAGCTTCTGATCTCTATAGCTGAAGTAGGACGCGACCAATTCTGAACTGCCTCAATCTTCTGGGGATCAACCTTGATACCCTCTCCGGATACCACATGTCTCAAGAATGCCACGGAATCCAACCAAAACTCACACTTGGAGAACTTAGCATATAGCTTCTGTTCTCGCAAAGTCTGGAGCACAACTCTCAAATGCTGCTCGTGCTCCCCCAGGATACGTGAGTAAATCAAGATGTCATCAATGAAGATGATGACGAAGGAATCAATATACGGCCTGAACACCCTGTTTATCAAGTCCATGAATGCTGTTGGGTCATTAGTCAAGCCAAAGGACATCACCAGGAACTCATAGTGGCCATACCTCGTACGAAAAGCAGTCTTCGGAACATCTGAGGCCCGAATCTTCAGCTGGTGATACCCCAATCTCAAATCAATCTTAGAAAACATCCGAGCACCCTGAAACTGGGCAAAAAAATCATTGATGTGCGGCAAAGGATACTTGTTCTTAATGGTGACCTTGTTCAACTAGCGATAATCAATACACATCCGCATAGACCCATCCTTCTTTTGCACAAACAGGACTGGAGCACCCCACGAAGATACACTCATTCTGATAAACCCCTTAGCTAACAACTCCTCAAGCTGCTCCTTCAACTTCTTCGGAGCCATACGGTACGCAGGAATAGATATAGGCTGGGTTCCTGGAGCTACATCAATGCAGAAGTCAATATAACGATCCGGAGGCATGCCCGGAAGGTCCGAAGGAAATACATCAGCAAACTCTGGAACAACTGGAACTGAATCAATCGTCGGATACTCGGCGGTGGTGTCCCGCACATAAGCACGATAGGCCAGACAACCCTTCTCGGCCATATGTCGAGCCTTCATGAATGAAATAACTTGGCTGGCTGCACTAACTGAGGAACCTCTCCACTCCAGCCTAGGCGACTCGGGCATGGCTAAAGTAACTGTCTTGGCATGGCAATCCAGCACGGCATGATAAGGAGATAGCCAATCCATGCCTAAAATAACCTCAAAATTGACCATATCGAGCAATAAAAGGTCCGCTCTGGTCTCGAACCCACAAAAGGTGATCACACAAGACTGATATATCCGGTTTACCACCACAGAATCGCCCACAGGAGTGGACACATGTATAGGAGAACCCAAGGACTCACGAGGAACATCCAAGAAATAAGAAAATAAGGCTGACACATATGAATAAGTGGATCCTGGATAAAATAGCAGTGATGCCTCTCTACCACATACTGAAATAGTACCTATGATCACGGCGTCTTGGGCCACTGTATCTGCTCGGGCCGGAATAACATAGAACCTAGCTGGTGTACCAGAAGACTGACCTCCGTTGGAATGAATGGGAGCTGGTAGAGCTCCTCCTATCTGGCCTCAACCTCTGGGGCAGCCTCTACTAGTCTGCCCTCCACCTCGAGGTGGACGGGGCACCGGTGCTGAGTATGCACGCTGATAACTCTACTGAACAACCTTGCCCTGAAGCCTGGGACACGTCCTTCTCATATGGCCTGAATCCCCACACTCATAACATCTCACTCGTGGCATGGCCTGCTGCCCTGAAGAAGAACTCTGGATAATTGAGGGACGATGAGAACCCTCTAGCATGGCACTAAAATAAGGACTAGAAGACCCCTGGTGGCCAGAATACCCGCCGGAGTAACCCCAAATGGCTGGTGGGCGGTAAGAACTCTCCGGCATGGCGCTGAAATAAGGCCTCACTGGAGCACCACGGGGAGGTGGTGGAGGAGCTGAATATGGAGGCCTGCTAGGCTGGCCTCTGCTGAACTGACCCCTGCCCCTGCTTGGGGCACCTCTGAAATATCCAGAAAATCTAACTCTCTTGTCCTGCTGACCCTGCTCTCTGCCCCTCGATCGATAACTCTCAATTCGATGAGCTATCTCGACCACAAGCTGATAGGGTGTCCCCATCTCCACCTCTCGAGCCATGTTGGCCCTAATACCTGAGTGCAATCCAGCCACAAATCTCCGCACTATCTCAACGTCCGTAAGAGGTATCATAAGGGCATGATGAGACAACTCAGAAAACCTGGCCTCGTAGTTTGTCACTGACATCTTCCCCTGCTCCAGCTGCTCAAACTGATACCGCAGCTCCTCCCTCTCGGAGGGTGGAATATATCTGTCCAGGAATAACTGAGTGAACTCCCAGGATATAGGAGGGGAACCTGCTGGTCTACCCAGGATATACGATTGCCACCATCTGCGAGCCCTGCCCTCAAGCTGAAAGGTAGTGAAATCCACTCCATAGGACTCTAATATCCTCATGTTGTGCAGTCTGTCCCTGCACCTGTCAATGAAGTCCTGAACATCCTCGCCTCGCTCACCCCCAAAGACTGGAGGGTGCAATTGAGTCCATCTATCCAATAACTTCTATGGATCGCCGTCCGCAGCTGGTCTGAGCTCTGGTGCTACTGCTATTGGCTGGACCCCACCCACGGGCAGTGTACCCGGGGTATGATGTAATGCTGCTTTCTGACCTGTAGCCTGGGTAGTAGGGGTCTGGACTCCCCCTCCCGCCTGAGAAGTGGCAGGATCTGCTGGAAATAAACCAGCCTGGGACATAGTGTCCATAAATCTCATCATACGACCCATGACCTCCTGGAAGCCTGGCGCCGTCATGAAGTCCACTGGAGCAGGATATGCTGGGGGCACCTCGTCCTGCTCCTCAATGATAGGATCCTCTGGTGGTGGTGCAAGTGGATTAGCTCTGGGATGCCCTCGTCCCCTACCTCGGGCCAGTGCCCTCCCCCGGCCTCTGCCACGGCCTCTAACAACTGGGGTAGCGGGCCCTCCCGAGTCTGGGACATCGGATGCGCGCGTCCTCACCATCTGTGAGAGAATAAAAGAATGCATTTTTAGTACACCATCGACTGCACGATAGTATATGAATAAAGAGAGGTTTCCTAACACCCTATAGCCTCCTCAAGATAAGTACAGACGTCTCCGTACCGATCCACAAGACTATACTGGGCCTGTCTGTGACTCGTGAGACCTACGTGAACCTAGAGCTCTGATACCATGTTGTCACGACCCAAATCCGAAATCAGGTCGTGATGGCGCCCAACGCCGGGGTCAGGCAAGCCAACACGTGTGTTACTAATGGGATTACCTTATTTGATAGATTATTCCAAAATCTTGCCAATTTTTAAGGTTAAAGAATTGTAAGGTGAAAACATATAACTTAGCCAACTCAAATCAACACAACCAAAAGGACCGAAAATAACATATACAGTGCCAAGAGTATAATATCTACTACGTGTGCCAGGACCTAGTGTCATAAGTCTACGGGCGGACTAGTAGAATATAAAAAATATGATAGAATAATTGTGCAACTGTCTGAAGGAAATAGATAGAAATAACAAAAGATAGCTCCAAAGTGCTGCTGAGATACGCCCAGGGGAGCAGCTCACCATGGAATCGGGTACAAAGTATGCCCTCAAGATCATGCTCCGGTCAGATAACCAGAAGCACCTGCCTCAGAACCTGTACAATTAAGTACATAAGCGTAGCATGAGTACATATAAACAAATATGTACCTAGTGAGTATCCCGTCTAATCTCGAAGAAGTAGTGACGAGAGGTCGACGTGATACTTACTAGGGTCAAGATGTAATAATATAAGTGGATGAAGACTAGGCAGGGATAGCAGTTCCAGAAATCACAATACATGAAAATATCAAGTATAAATTTACAATTTACCTCTGCATGTCAAATCACACTAGTATAAAATAAACTAACTATTCCTTTTCACATGAAGTAGTTTATATGATAACAATAAGACTCTCAGTCAAAATATACAACACATAGTATGCCGAAGCGTACGACCGAAGCATCACGAAAATAAATGTGCACTGCCGAGGGTCGAATTGCTCGAACCATAGATGCATCTATTACCCCGCTCGCGAATCGAACATGCGACGCGTTTGACATAAGAATAAGGCTACCACGCTCGCGAATCATACATGCGACGCAGGTGCTCGTATACATACACAGAATTATCAGGAAAATCCAGGAATTTCAATAGAGATTATACTTGCAAACAAGAACTTAAGCATCTGAAATTTTGAACGTAACTTCCTAATATTATCATGCTAATTCAAGGGCAATAAGCAACACAAAATAAATTTAGGGGTACATGTAAGGCACATAAAAGCATGCTCGTGAGTCCTAAAACTACCCGACATGGCATAATAGTAGCTACATGGACTCTCGTCACTTCGTGCGTGCGTAGCCCCCACAAATAAGGACATTTAAATCATGCCTAATTACCTATGGGGACAATTCCCTCTTACAAGGTTAGAAAGGAGACTCACCTCATGCCGAGCCTACTTTCCGGGTCAAGAACGCGCCCAAAACTCTGAACTCTACTCCCGAGGACTCGAAACTAGCCAAATGTTATACAAATACATCAATTTATGCTCAAAGTATGGAAATTCTCCTATTTAATTTGTAAATTCATCATTCTTGAAGAAATCCCAAAATTCATCCCGGGCCCGCACGCTCGGATTCCGAAAATGCTTGAAGGAAACACTCACCCATAACCTAAGGGTCATTAATCTATGCTTTTTACTTGATTTCATAGCCAATTCGCGGGTAATTCCCTAAATTCTCGAAAGCCCTAGGTTACTACCCATTTCCTTGATTTCAATAATTAAGTAGTTAATTTAGCTAGTAATTCATGTATTAAACTAACACTAGGATAGAATTTACTTACCTTATCAGTAGCTAGGTCGTGGGGCAGTTTTCCCAAGCTCTCAAGGTCTCAAATGGTGGAAGAAATGAGGAAATATGGACATTTCCCGTGTTTTAAAGAAACACACTGCCTAACCGTGGTTCCGCTCCTGCTGCTCGAGTACCGCACCTACGAGCAATAGCTCGCACCTGCGGAAAATGGGACAAGGGTCTGGGCTCGCACCTGAGTGCTGGAGTCTGCACCTGCGGGAAAGGGTCCGCACCTGCGAGAACTGGGTAGCCCACCTGGGGGTTGCACCTGCGAGGCTGGGATCGCAGGAGCAGTCCCCGACCTGCGATTGAGCAACCGCACCTGCGGTCACACCAGATCAGGTGCACCAGCAACTGATATAGCTGGTTTTTGGCCTCGTTGGCTGCCCGATAGGCAACTAGGCCCACCCGAGCCCCCGTCCAAATATACCAACAAGTCCCATATCAAAATACGGACTCGCTCGAGCCTTCGGAACACTCAAAACAATGCTAAAAGTCAAAGTCACCCTCAAAACCCCCTAGAATCAGAACTTGAGAACTTTAAGTTCTTGAATTCGATAACAATGCGGCGAACCAACCTATTCTACTCGGAATGACACCAAATTTTGCAGGCAAGTCATAAATGACATAACAGAACTATTCCCGATCTCAGAATTTCGTTTGGACCTCGATAACACAAAAAAACGTTCCAAACCAAATTTCAAACTTAAGGAAATTCTTATTTCGACATTGGGCGCCGAAACGCTCCCGGGTCATCCAAAACCCATTCCGAACATACGCCGAAGTCTAAAATCACCATACGAAGCTGTCGGAACCATCAAAACTCGATTCCGAGGTAGTTTACTCAAAATATTGACCGAAGTCAAACTTGGCCAAAAAGACCAACCTTTAGGAACTAAGTGTTCCTATACCATTCAAAACACTTCCGAATCACGAACCACCCATCCCTGCAAGTCATAAATAACAATAAGACGCTATGGGATGTTTCATTTAGGGGAACGGGGTCCGATAACGCAAAACGACCGGTCGGGTCGTTACAGGTTGTGACCCAACCCTACTGCGTAAACCTTATGGGTGATTAAGTTTATGCTTGTTTATGAATGATTGTTGTTATTTAGCTTGGTTTATGCTCTATTTGTGGAATTCGTGGTTGGAAACATTAATTCATGCCTATTTGACTTAGTCTCTTCTTGAAAAAGAGGGACCTAGTCTAGGTTAACCTAGCTAACAAGGAATTGGGTCAATTGCGAATTGACTAACCCAATTAAAGGGTTCAACCTAGAGATAGTAACAACCTGACTTGAGCTCTTATCAACTGTTTTGGTAGATACCCATTTGGTATTGAGAAAGCCAAATTGGGCAAAACCACTCTCTAATCGAGAGATATTGAGTGGGCAACATAGTGTTGTGAGAAATAACACACCCCAGTCAATATAACGAGCATAAAAGTCTCCAATCCATTAGGCAAACGCCTAGGTTATGGTCACAAACCTAGGCCTTCTATTATCCTTGAAAAACAACAAAAATAATTTCTTAGTTTCAATTATTAATTTTGCAATCTTAGTTCAAAATAGACATAGAACCAACCCCAATTTGTGAAAGTGTAAATTGAGATAGTTCAAACTCATAGACTACAATATATACTCCTAACTCCCACACACATCTCCCTATGGAATTCGACCCCGACTCCTTGTTGGGTATTACTATTGCAATTGATCGTTTCATAACCTTGACTTGAGGTGTGAATTTGACGAGATCAAAGAGCTAGTCAAGGTATGTGCAGATGGAAAACTAAAAGGCGGAGCAAAGAAGAGGAGGAACTTGAGAAATTGTCCAAGAGGAAGAGGAGACCGTTAAGATAAAAAAAAACAGAGGAAGCCAAGACGACAGTGCAACCCAAAACGGAGATAGGTAGTGACGTGTCGTACCTGGAAGAAAGCGGGAAGCACGCCTCGAACTTTAACATTTAGTATTTTGATTAAATTACAGATAAACCCTTCCGACCCGCTTTCTAACTTGATGATGCTCTTTTGTTTAACCGAATGCAGCTCATTTTTCCCTCTTATCAATAATATGAATTTGAAGAAGATTATCGAAAGTAAAAAATATTCCTTAATAAGTAGACACTTTCTTCCCCTTCGTGTTAAATATTATTTTAGTTCTGTACAACTGCTCGTTCATTTTGTTGGGCTTGGAGAATAAAAACTCTCAATCGAGTTTTTCATCCAGTTGTGCAATATTATCATAATAGGTTGCCAATTTGCTCCTATCTAACTTCCTTGCGAATGAATGTAGATCATGCTTGCCCTTTCTGCGGTAATGAGGAAACTATTAGGATATATTTTTGGTCTATGATAATACTCAAAAGTTCTAGATTGCGATTACACACTTATATTGCTAATATGTTGGATAACATCTTGATTGAATACATTAGGAAACCTGGGAAAAACAATTTTAATAATATACTCTAGTGGTGCGAACTCCCCCTTTTTGCCTACAGTAGTTGTTCACCCGTAAAATGGTACAATTGTTATAGCATGATTAAAAGAAAAACGAATCAACTTGAACCCAAAATGATAAATAAATTAAATAAAATATAAGTCTTAGCATTGAAATCGAGATAAGACATCAAACAACTTGGTTTCGGGAGCAAGGCTTCCAAAGATAAAAATAAGAATATCAATAGACTGAAAATAAAGTATTATTGAGCTTAGAATGATGTGTCGTACAAGTTTGTTAGAATTTTTGTGTCTTACAATGGCTGTTGCAGTCACTATTTATAGCTACTCATATGGAACAAGATCCTAGGATCAAGCCCCTCTTAAATAACAATTATGGGGGCTTTGATGAATGTGTAACTACAGGCTATGAATGCCAAAATTCTTTGTGATGTATTGTGTATTTACTATTGTGGAATATTCTTCATTGAATGTCATCAGGTGGAAAATATTCACCTGTCTTTGTTAGCAATATTTCTTTCGGGGTATGTCTGGTGCCAACCGAAACTGCTGTCCCCAGTCTTGGTTTTCCACTTGCCTTGTTTTTCGTCTATCTCCAGTTCACGCGTCACTCTATTACTCGAGTATTTAATATAAATCTATTTTACCCTATACAGATAGTCCCACTGCTTTCCAGTGGCACATCTTTGTATCATCGGGAAGTTGGTGAAGATTCCTATCTTGACGAAATTTCTTTTGATCCCTTTTGAAAAGTTTTTGACACTTGATTAGACGCACGCCTCTCCACTTTTCATACCCCGAATACGCGTCACTCTATGATTTAGCAATATTTTTACCGGTCTTGAGGTAATCATGGCCACAGTTTTTGCCACCTATTTCTTTACTTATACGCCTCATTCTTCTTCTTTTACACTACACATTTCTTCAAACTCTCTTGATTTTATTGCATTCAACTCTTTCTAGCTTTCACTCTTCTTTAATCTTCTTCTTCAAATAACTCTAATTACCTTCTGCTAACCATAGCTTCATCCGCCAAGAACTCAAGTTCTCTTAAAAATAAAGAAAACACCGTTGATACTGCGCCTCCTATGGTGAGCACCATCATTTCCAGCAGACTCAACACAACCAAGGACTTCAAAGAGAAGCTTCATTCTACAATTTCTCATACATGGGCTGTTAGCATGTACCCTTCTTCCATCCGTCCTTCTAACATTCTAGTTTTGAAGGATTGTGATTGCCATGATCTGAACATCATCGCTCTTGAACTGGTGGAGTGAGTAACCTTCCCTAAGAAGGGATTTATGTACATTTATACGTATCCATTTACTTTGGGTGCGTTTTCTTTGGGGTGGGGGTGGGGGGGAACACATTTAGAGGTGTAAAAGAAAGAGGTTTTTTTGGGGGGGGGGGGGGGGGGGGGGGAATTGACCCCCCTGATTTTGGAGTTGTACCACAAATACCAAATTTGTTTTGCACAGGTGGGCCCTTCGGTGTGACTAATAGTAGCCTATCTACGGCGACTATGCCAGGAGATGAATGAAGAGCTCACCTTGGCTCACATGATGAACCTCAACTCCCCATAAATTTTCGTGGGGGAGTAATAAAATTTAGCAAATGTGGCCACCATGCTTTGCTCACCAACATAGATGACAACAACGACCGGGGATGAATGGAGCAGTTCGTTGTTGTTTCCACCAAGGTTATCATCCCGGCCACAACTCCAACTTTCCCTGAGTCATGTACTTGTTCTCGTAAGCCTGTCTTTTTTATTAAAAAATAAGGTTGTTTCATATTGTTACTGATACTTCCCTTTTCACTATTTCAGCAACTCAGTGGACACCACCAATGGTTGAATTCTTGGACCAGTGGGTCCAGAAGATTCTGGACGTTACCACGCTTGAGACCCGCCAGTGGAAATAACTATCCCCCAAATAAGGGTGGAAGGCCAAAAATCATGGTAAGTTGGCTCGTTAAACTAATCTTGTCTTTATCTCAGTTTTGTGTATAAGGAAATTGGTTAACTTCTTTTTCTGTTGAATTCAGGTCTTTCACAAAGCCCTGTTACCAACCTCAAGGAGGATGTTTTGGCTGATCCCGTAGAGGCCGCAATTGTTTCTTAACCTACAACACCATGAGCTTCATCTCCGTCCTCGTCAGTCATCCTTTTGTCACCCGCAAGTGCTACATCACCCCACCGGCCCCGGGCACCCAATAGGATGATGTACCCCCTCCCCAATCCTCACACCATGGGAATTTGGGGCACAACTATTCTTCCCCCTCTACAGATCCCCAGAGGAGGATGAGTGTCTCCCTTTCGGTCTCTACCAAGTGCCATCTCCGGCCGGTGGAACTCGCCAACTACATGAGTCGCTAGCTTCAGAGATAGACAAGAAGAAAATACACTCTTTTGGGGGAGTGTATAATAAATAATGCCATGTACAACGCAGCAGCGATATGGTACTCGTTCTTTTTGCTGTCTATTTTCTATTGATTTTTCATGAAAGGATTTATAACTTGGGTTTTTGCTTCACAGGGAAACTTCCTTTTTTACGAGGGCCTTCAAAAGTTGATCCTTCATAAAGAAAAGCTTACGTCCAAGCGGGATCAACTGTTGGCTGAGAAGGACCAAGTTGCTGCTTGCCTCCCAGCATTGGAAGCACAAGTTGCTGAAGGTGGTAAGTTGGAGGCTGGGTTGCAATAGAGTGAGCAGGAAGTGATGGCCTCTAGCCAAGAAGGCTCCCAGTTAAGTGTACAATTTCAAGAAGTCAAGGCTAAATGGTTTGAGGTCCAAAATGTTGTACTTGCTATTGCCGAGTGCGAGGCTGCCTCTGCTGAAAGATTGAATAACTGGAGGCAACCTTGAACTCCAAAGCTGAAGAGGCTACTGCTGAGGAGATGTGTGCCCAGATTGAGGAGAATATAAGAGAGTCATAGAATACAATAAGGTTCATATCTCCACTATCCGTGATCTTAATCTCAGCCTTATGGCCACAATATCCGAGCGGGATAACCTTTCTACTGAGGTTGATCGACTTAAATCAGAACTCCAGTGCCGAGCAAATTCCCTCACTGTTGAGAAAACACATTATTTATATAGTATGAGGAGAAAAACCTTGGAAGAGGCCAAAATGGGCGTCATTGATATCTCCAAGGCTCGAGAGCTAGAGTCAACCGCCTGAAGCCGCCTCCCGGCTTGACTTGATGCAATTGACTCTTCTAGTTTCTAGTTCTTAGGAACTGAGGAGGAAGTTGAAGAGGATAATGATGAACGCCAAGATCCCAAGCCGACGACCGATCCACCTACTTCTCCTGGGGGCACAAATTCTTCTTTCCCCCCGAGTTCTGGAGATGCAATAGTTTAGCTTTTTTACTTTTTATCCCTTTGTTGTTTTCTTTTCATACTTTTGTACTTTTGCTTCTTGGTACGTTTGTTATGTAAAAGTGCTTTTGTTTTAAGCATTGCACAAAGTTTACTTTTTTGTGTCGAATTATGCAAGGCTTCGGGTGCATTTTTCCCCGATAACATTTGGGTACCAGGCATAAACTCTTCCGGACCACCCTTTACGGTGGGGGTTTCACAACAGAGAGCCCTCTTATGTTCACTATGCTCTTGAAGAGGACGTCTCCTGTTCATTCCGGCACTAGCATTTGAAGTACTTGATTAACTGTCAAATGACAAAATTAATTCATCTTTTGGAAAAGAAACAAGATAAAAACAAAAGGACTTCATTTTATTCCTTCTATCTTAAAAAGTACATAAGCGTTCGTTTTGCTGAAAAGAAATTTCCATTACTTGTGACCAATTTGTACAACTCGTTTCTACGGGATGGCCGCGTAGTCCCCGGTCCTGATGATACATTTTTGTTTTCGGATTTCATAGTCCTGACTTCTGTGGCAATCAGGTTGCCATATTATCATATCATTCCCCCAGCGTTCGAATGCGGATAATGTGAGTTGGAACACTAGGAGTCTTGTTCCTTTGAAGATTCCACTAGTGTATGGCTGGATAATCTTTGGTCCGTAGCTAGCTTCGTTTCCCGCTAGGAACTTTTCTATCGAGCCAAAGATTATCTTACCACCCCTAGTGGCTTGTAGTGAAGTGGCAGTCGTGAAAGGGTGAGTAGCTTTTAGCCTGATAGCAAGCTTTGTTTCCCGTTAGGAACGTTGCTATCGAGCCAAAGACTTCACGTAGTTGTTTGTTGTTTCCATGCCTTGTCATTTAAAGGTATTATTCCTACTGATGGCGTTTCCTTCGTAGTATGCTTTCCATTGTTGCCTCGTTAAAAACCTTGCTAGAACCCCAATTGGGACAAAAACTGGACAAAGGAAAAAAGAGTGCAACACATACTTTCAGTATAAGCGGTGCTCAACAACAATAGTATCTTTTGAGATGTGCCAAATTCCAGTTGCTTGACAATTTTACTCCGTCTTGGTTTTTCAGTTCATATGATCCTTTCCCGATGACAGCTGAAACCTGGTAAGGGCCTTTGCTTCCCTACGTTTAGCTCTTGGGTGTTTTGAGTCCTTTTCTTAAAACCAAGTCTCCCATTTCGAAATAATTGATATTGGCTCTTCGATTATAGTATCTTTTCATTATTTGTTTCTGGGACACCATCCTTATGTGCGCAAAGTCCTTGCGTTCGTCAAGCATCTCCAATTTGACTAGCAATGATTTGTTGCTTGTTTCTTCATCCGCCTGGAAGTATCTCATGGTGGGTTCTCCCACTTCCACCGGGATCAGGGCTTCTACTCCGTATATTAGAGAAAAAGGTGTCTCTCCCGTGCTTGACTTGGCTGTTATCCAGTATGCCCATAACACTCCTGGTAACTCTTCCGGCCATTTGGCTTTGGCTACTTCCAATCTCTTTTTGAGGTTTTGAAAAATCACCTTGTTCGTTGACTTCGCTTGGCCATTTGCGCTAAGATGGTATGGTGAAGATATGATCCTTTTGATTTTCAAATACTCAAGGAATTTTGTGACCTTTGTGCCTATGAACTGTGGCATGTTGTCACAGGCTATCTCCTTTGGTATTCAACCAGCAAATTATGTTCTCTCACAGGAAATCGACCATTTCTTGCTCGTTGATTTTCTGGTACGGGCCTTCTTCAACCCACTTAGAGAAGTAGTCAGTTAAAATAAAAAAAAACCTTACCTTACTAGGAGACGACGATAGCGGATCGACTATGTCCATCCCCTATTTCTGCTGGTTAGTGTAATAACGGCGCATGACGTTGAGACTTGTCGCATTTCTGAACGAACGTCTTAGCTTCTTGTTCCATCCGGGGCCAGTAGTAACCTGCCCTAACTAATTTTAACGCTAACAAGTCCGCACCTAAGATGATTTCCACAAACTCCTTCTTGAACTTCTCTCATGGCGTAATTGGCCTCAGAGACTCCTAAGAACCGGGCCAAAGGGCCTTGGAATACCTTTCTATAAAACTGGCCTCATTAGAAGCTGTAGCGAGCTGCTTTGGCGGGGAATGCCCAGGATGCCTTCCAGTCTTCGGGCAGTTTGCCGTGTTCAAGGTAGTCTATGATTTCATATATCTAATCATTGGTCGCATTTACTTTATAATCATTGTCTACATCCCGTACCGAATGCATAAGCTCTATGACCGTACCAGAATCTAATCACTTTATTTTTGTGGACGATCCCAGATTGGCCACTGCGTCTGCTTCCGTGTTTTCTTTTCTCGGGATATCAGTGATTGACCATTCCCTGAACCGTGCGAGCAGAGTCTGGACTTTCACCATATATTGTTGCATGCGTTCCTCTTTGGTGTCAAAGACCCCGTATACCTGATTTACTACTAGTTGGGAATCACATTTGATTTCAATGACCTCGGAGCCTAGTCCCCGGACCACTTCAAGTCCTTCGTCTTCCCGGACTAGAACGACTTTACCGCTACCTCAGAGACTGCTAAGTAAATTAGCAACTGTTTGCCTTCCTCCAGTTTTGATAATAACAGAGGGATTGATAAATTCCTTTTAAAGTCTTTTAGGGCCTGCTGGCATTCCAGAGTCCATTCGAAGTTATTATTCTTCTTCAGAAGTGAGAAGAAGTGATGGCATTTTTCGAAGACTCGAAAATGAACCTGCTTAGAGCGGCCAGTCTTCTAGTTAACCTTTGGACTTCTTTCACATTTTTCAGTCAGACAAGATTGTCCTCGATATCTTTAATTTTATTGGGATTGATTTCTATCCCCCTTTGTGACACCAGGAAACCCAAAACTTTACCGGAGCTGACTTCGAATGCACACTTTTCGGGGTTAAGCTTCATGTTATGCTTCCTTAGGAAATTTCTTGAAGGTGTTTCAAATTGACACCTGCATTTAACGACTTAACCAACATATCATCTATATAAACTTCCATTATTTTCCCTATTTTCTTTTCGCACATTTTGTTCGCGAGCCTCTAATATGTGGCTCTGGCATTTTTAAGCCCGAAAGGCATCACATCGTAGCAATATGTACCAAAGTTCGTTATAAACAAAGTTTTTTCCTGATCCTCTCGGTTCATTTTGATTTGGTTTTACCTGGAATAGGCACCGAGGAAATTCATCAACTCGTGCCCGACTTTTGGATCAATTATTTGATCAATGTTTGTCAATGGGAATGAGTCTTTAAGGCACAACTTCTTCAGATCTTTATAATCTATGCACATGAGAAATTATTATTCTTGTACGGAACTACCACTACGTTAGCTAGCCAGTCGAGATACTTTACCTCCCGAATTTAACCGATATCAAGCAATCGAGTTAGCTCTTCTTTGACAAACCCTTTTTTGACCTCGGCAATCCGGCGCTACTCCCGCCTTACCGGAGGGATGTTGGGTTCGAGGATTAACTTGTGCACGACCACCTATAGAGGAATACATGTCATATCTGCATGCGACCATGAAAAACAATGAACATTAATTGTAAGAAATTCTATAAATTCTAACATGAGCTCGGGGTTTAATCCTCTCCCCAAGTGGAACTTTCTCTTTCAGAACTTCTCCAATAATGCATCTCGTTCTAGTTATTCCGCCATGGATTTGGTTGCGTCCATTTGTTCCGGTACCTGTAAATACCTTGCTATCTAACAGGATTCTGATGACTCCTCCCATTTGTCGACTTTGTTTGGTTCTGGAGCGAGTGTCGGTTCCTGTAATTGCTATGCCGCATGTTCCTTCCCTTTAGTCGTGGAAACTGAGATCGTGTTCATCTTCTTTTCCGTCGATTGATCTCCTCTTAGTTTTTTAATTTCATCTAGAGTTGGGAATTTCAGAATTTGATGGTATGTTGATGACACAACCTTCATCTCGTGTAGCCATGGTCTGACAAGAATATAGTTGTAGCCTATGTCGCCGTCTACTACTTCAAACAAGGTAGTTTGCATGACCCGGTGAGGAGCTTTGTGGATGGAATGATGCTTCTGGTTAGCTTGTCTTGTTCCAGCACACTCCATTGAATGATATTGGCCGAACTTCCTGGGTCCACCTAAACACGTTTAATTTTAAAATCTGAAACATTAAGAGAAATTACTAGGGCATCGTTGTGCAGTAGTAGGAGTCCATCGGCATCCTCCTCCGTGAAGGTGAAATCATCCTCGTCGACTTTTTGGAGCCTTTTGCTATGAGTCACCAATACCTTTGTCTTTTTTGCTGCTTAAAAGGTTACAACATTAATCTCGTTCCCCCCGAAAATCATGTTGATCATTAGTCGAGGAGGATCTTCTCCTACCTTCGAGGGTTCTACGTTATCCTGATTGCGACCGTAATTGTTTTTAGCCCTCTCACCTAAGAATTCTCTAAGATGACCATTTTCAGCAACTTCGCCACCTCCTCACGCAAATGTCAGCAGTCCCCACTTCGGTGGCCGTTAGTCTCATGGTACTCACACCATAGATTAGGATCCCTTTTCTTGGGATCAGATATCATCAGCCTCAGAAATCGTGCTTCCTTAATGTTCCTCATCGCTGATACCAGCTCCACTATGTGTAGACATGTAATATTTGATCCTCCCCGAGATTTTACACATTTTAGTGTTTAAATATTTAATTTAGGTCTAATATCGCTATTTTAACTAGTTTTGACTCTTTTACTTTATTTTATCACAAAAATGAAAAGTTCAAAAATATTTTTTTTTATTTAGCTAATTGATATTTTATCTAGTTACTTTTAGTTTATCTACTTTCATAGAATTAAAAAAATACAAAAATAGTATTGATATTTTCTTTTTTTTCAAAACAAAAGAAGAAGATAAGAAGAAAAATTTTGGACTAATTTTGTCTTGTTTTTATATGAGAAGACCACTATTTTGAGCTTGATTTGGCCCAATTTTAATTTCAAAATTCGGATTCGCCCATTACCCATACCCCTCATCAGCTTAACCCAGACTCAGTAGCCCATTGACCCGCCCCATTTTATTTTTAAATCTCAGCCTTTGGATCCATCTCATCCAATGGCTATTATCCTTTCTCCTAACCATATCAAAGCCTAGTTATGATTTTGCAAAACCCTAATCCCCTTATCTCTTCTTCAACCCTTAAGACACAAGAAACACCACCAACTGTCGCCGCCAAAACTCTAGCCCGCCGCCGTCCCACAACCCTTCTTCACTCACCATCCACGCCGACCATCACCCCAAATCCCTCTGTTCGCCGCTCCCCAACCACCATAACTAGCAGCCGCCCAGACCACCGACCACCACAACCCAAGACAGCCACTCCCCCATCTCCAGCCGCCCACCCCCCAAAAATTCCTCCGACCTTGAGCCGCCACACATCCCTGCCGCCATTCCGCACCAGCCAGCAGCCCACCATCGCCGCCGACATTACTTGAAGGAAAAAAAAGTGAAAGCTTGAGAAGAGGGGGACGAAAAAAACAGAAGCACAAAGTTATAAAAAGTAAGGGAACAATAGAATGTAGTTTTTTGTTTGGCTTGTTTATGTTTTTAACTAAATTTTGTCAAAATTCAACTACTACCAAATGAATGTCCACATTTCGCCTAGACGATTATCAATATGAGAATTTTTGAGTTTTATTCCTACTTGTCAGAATAGGTTTTATTCCTAATGTCCACATTTTAATTCGGCGTCCATTTTCCCATTCTCCTTCTCGCAAGTCACACATTATTTGATTTGAGTTTTACGGCGAGTTCCGAGGTGGTCGAAAGTCATAAGCTGAGGTTTCCGCCTAGATTCGCGGTCCCGATGTAAATTTGAAGTGCTATTGTCGGATTGAACAATATTGTTGCTCGCAAGAAGATCTTTTATCAATTCACTTTTGATCACTAATTTGGCTCCACTTGAGGTCAACTCTTTACTCTGTTCTCTGCTTAGTCTAGAATTCTCTTATGTGCAAGATATATGCTTGTGTGCACTTTATGCTTTAATTGTTACGCTATGTCTAGTTTTTATTTTATTTCAAATATGTTTGAATTAAAATTTTCAGGTATAAACATTGTTGAATTCTTGTCTTTTGTATATGTGTTGATGCGCAAAGAAAAGTAATAATTTGAATGAGCCCGTAAGTGATTTCAAATAGAAAGAAGTAGGGTCATGGGAGTGGTACTGGATAAAATAGGAATCTGGTTAATTGGGATTTAAATGGGTTCGAGCTTTGGTCATAGCCTACACATGTGAATTGGGTTTAATATCAATTGCACCTTTATATCATCATTTTTCATCGCTAGTAACATGTTTAGGCCGTCAATGCTCGGCTAGGAAAACTTTAGGTTTTCTTCCTTTTATATGAGGTAAGAGGTCGTCCCTTAGTTCATATTCAGGGGAATTCCCCGTAGACTTTGTAAATATTTTATCCGGGGAACGCCCCGAAGTACATGTAATGAAGGCCATGAAAAACATTGCGAAGGAAGCAATGTAGGATATATTAGATTTTTTTTAGTTTTCCTTTCCCTTATTTTTTCTTTTATTAGGTGGGGACGACCTCGAGCCTCTTGTGTGTTTATTTTGTTTTTATGTGTTTTTGCCTCAATTAGAATATCCTTTAAAGCCAACTTGATCATGCACGCAACCGTACTAGTTACGGGACTCGCGGAATGCCTAATACCTTCTCCCCGAGTAAAATAAAACCCCTTACCCGAATCTATGGTGGAAACTGGTTTTAGAGTCCAAACGTGTTTCAAAAGAACAAATTATTTAAAAAAAAATGGTGACCTGACACACCGAAACCAAATGTCAGGTGGCGACTCTGAAAAGTCTTTTGAACACAAATTATTGTCACTTTCTAATTGAAAACACTTTCTGACTTTACAAATCTTTTTATTATTTTTAAGAGGGTTTAGAAAAGGTGTGAAAAAAGGGTGTGACATCTCTGGCCACTCTGCTGGGTAGTTGCAGGTTCGAGCTAGTACTTCATCTTGTTGGCTTTTAGGATATTCTCTTGAGGTTTTATGTGTTTTATCTGCTTTGTTTGATTTTTTATTTTTGTTTATGTCATTTTATTATTTGCTAGGTTTTATGTGTATTATTTTTCTTTATGTGTTTACTGCTTTATAACTGTCATCATTTGCATAACTACGCGTCTTCTTTCGGCAACAAGTCTCGTAGTACGCATCCGTACACGAACTCTTTGTTAAGTCACCCTTATTTTAGGAGGGGGGGGGGGGTGTCGGACGTATTGAGTGGGTGGAAAGTTTGAGCAACTACCATCAACCATACGCTCCCCCGAATTGCCTTGTTAGTGAACCCCCAACGTAGGTCAACCATTAGGTCATTTTTATTTGCATTATATCATTATGACCTAGCAGGGTCCGGTCCTAGGTACTGTTCCCTTTGTAGGAAGCCTGTCCAAATTGTGTCAAATAGGCCCGCTAGCCCAAAATTACATTCAATCACCCTATGTGCTAAATGTTGCATCTTTGAGGGTAGAAAGGTCATCTGGCAGACTGATGTTTGGGAAAGAAGGGTGAAAAATGAAGCAAGTAAGGCTTAGTTATATTTTTCTTTCACAAATTTCTCAAGAAAAAGACAATCCAAAAGATTTTACATGTTTCATCATTTTTCAAAAAATGACAAAAATATGGGTGTGCTGAGGTTTTCCCGTTCCGCCCCTCCGGTCTATTTTTCTTCCCCGAAAGTGGTTTACAGCTCCGCGGCTGACGAATTCTTTGAGGTGCCCTTTACTAACTAATCGTGATACTTCTTCTCGGAGTTGTGTGCAGTCTTCGGTCCTATGACCGTGCATATCGTGAAATTCGCACACCAAGTTAGGGTTCCTCTGCGAAGGGTCTGATAGTATAGGTTTTGGCCACCTGGTATCTTTGATTCCCTATGGCCGATACGATGTCCTAAACGCCAATGTTGAAGTTGCGCCCGGATAATCGGAGCTCCTTTACTGTCCCTGTGCGCCTGTTGAACCTGACTTTGTTCCTAAGTCCTCGAGGATTCTGACCTCGATTTTTCCTACGGTCGTTTTGAGGTATGTTACCCCTCGGGGCGTTTCTTCGATCTTCAATGTATGGTTGATATCTTTCCTTACATGGCCTTGGTTTTCTCTCTGGCAACCTTGACTCAATCCTCTTCGTGAGGCCCTCGAGTATTTTCGTGACCGCGAAGTCGGCTGCTGACCCGTTGTTGCTTGACCTCCCTGAAGCCTGTTCGAATTGAAGAGCCGTTTCTGATGCTGTTGTACTTGAAGTTTTTTGTTGGCTTTGTAGCTGGGCAATTTCCAACTGTTGTGCTTGCAACATTTCAAAAATGACATAACGGCTAACCTCTTTTTCCTCTCGAACTGGAGTTTCCTGAACCTCCTGTTCGTTTTCTCGGCGTGCACTCCCGTCAGTGCGAGAGTTTATATTGACGTGTTGGGCGTTACGCGAGCCCACGTCCACGGGAGTTGGCTCTGGTGTGTTCTCAGGGTTTTGTAGTGGTACACCAACGCTTGAAACATCTACACCATTCTCTCCATGGTCCTTAGAGCCGTTGTTTTGATGTGCATTTACTGCGTTAGACATTTTGACCTGAAATCAAAGGTTCTTGGGCAAGAAAAAGTGTGAAGAATAACTTGTGATTTTCAGTAAACCAACACTAAAACAATCAATATTATTTTTATCCCCACGGTGGGCGCCAAATAGTTTACCTTGAAAATGGTAATTATAATTAGATTTGATTTTGTGGTTCTAAAATATGTGATTTATTTTAATACTAGTTGTTAAGCAATAGATGCTAAGCGTGAATAGAGAAAATAAGATAAGAATTAAAAAGAGCAAAGATATGCAAACCAAACTACCGTAGGTCGGGGTTTGAGCTGACCGAGATATGGCCTTGAGATCGAGGCTCAGTATTAACAATGGATGGTCGATGGAGCTATAACAGTTCTATGGTCCTCGAAGGCGGATATTTATGATCAATGATGAGTAATAAATGAAGAACAATCAATATAATACAATAAATATAAGCAATAAGGGATCAACATTGGAGAATGTTTAAGTTAGAGAGCAGAGAATGTTTTTGTATTGAATATTGTGTGTGCAAGAAATGATAAGGACCCCCTTTATATAAGTGGGGGAATCCCAACAAGGTACATGTACAATTATTACAAAAGTAAATAGCTGGTACAACTATTCAATGGTCCGGTACGGACTTGTACTATTCTTGCAGGTGTTTGTCAGCCTTAGCCAAGCATTCTTGGGAGTACCGCACCTTTCTGCAACGGGATACGATCTCCATTCTATACCGATGAACACTGATGCCTCGGTGCCGATCCTCGAGGAATTCACCTCGAAGTAGATCTTCGGGTCTTGCCTTGATATCATCAAGACTAGGCTCGGAATGTCGTAGAAGCCATAAGATCGGTCATTCCCTATTTTGACCGTATACAGATATTAACGTTTTTATTAAATACCTCAATAGGGAACTAGATACATACTTAGACATGCTTGAATATCATTTTACAGGAATGAATAACATAGACATCCTTAAGTGCTAAGAGTAGAAATATTTACGAAATAGCATTACGTTTATGTATCGTTACTTGGATCATGCCAAAAGAAAGAAGGATTAGACTTAACATACCTTTAATGTAAACAATCTCCTCAATTTTGAGAAAAACCGATATGGAAATACACATCTACGTTCACGTCTTGTTCTAATGCAAGGAGCGTTTCTAACCTCAAATCTATCTTTTTAGCTCAAATCCCTCAAAGACCGTTTCTAATCTCCAGCAACAAGCATTTGCTTTGCTAAATGCATACATATATGTACATATAACCACTTTGTGCTGTCTTGATATGTCTTTAGACTCTTGTTTTACTCCATCAGTAAAAATGAATCATATTAATATACATATTTTCACAAGAGCAAGATAAGCATCTTGAAATGTGGTCCAATTATTTATTTTTTTATTTTTACATGGAGCAGATCATGTGCCTACACATATGCATATATTTGTGTAGGTAAAATCCATTCAAAAATATGAATAAGTTGAAAGTGGGTCCACCTCACTTGCCACCATATTGAAAGATTGTTACATGTTGCATAAATGTCACATATTAGTCACACCTCATTTTTGGAAGGGGGGGGGGGGGGGGGGCTGCCACATTATGTCTTTAGCAAATCTTATAATTAATCTCTCACTAAACTCATTAATTACCCAATTATCCATATAATTAAGAATTATTTTGAATTACTTAAAATACTACTTACTTTTAGCACACTTTATATATCCTACTATAATATACTTTACTATCATGGTCGTATTGTATAGAACTAATCCATAAATACATGGTATTATAGCTTGGATAGTATTTTATCAAAAAATAACAAACTTCAGCGATACTCAATTTCTTCGATTCGTTAACCCTCCGACCTTTATAACACTTACTTATCACTTGTTACAAATAGCATAAATGCTTATGATCTCAAAATAATCTCATTCTCGAGTCTACGTCTATTAACTTACGACGAAACTTTAACGTACGAAATGCGGGATGTAACACAAAATTGGTTCGATTCTCTGATTTTGAGTGTTATTTTGTCTATATTCATCCTATATTCTATTGTAGGTCCGATATTTTGTATTTTTGTCAATATTTACTTTCCCTAAAAATTAGGGTTTACCGGTTTCTTCTCCTAATCCGATTTTAAATTGATTTATGTGTTCTTCTTTCATTTTATGTTTTGATTGACAGTATTTTCTTACTTATGTGCTGATTTTACCTCTATATAAACCCCTTCCCCTTCCAAAAAGGGGAGAAAAAAATCATATTTTTTCACTAAAACTGAGGCTTTACTTTCTTCGTTTATTATATCGTTTTGTTTTGGCTCTTGGCCGGCTGAAAGCCAAGGCCACCAAATTTCTTACTTTTCCGACCTTTCTTGGGTGTGAGCACTGCCATGGGTTCTTGAAACCATTGGGAACTTGACATATTCGAGACTCTGGGTACTGATTGCTATTCTTTTCTCGTTTATTGAGAAATAACTGGTTAGTCTCTAAATCTTCGCAATGTTTATCCCATTATGTTCTAACTAGCACGTTCTCTGAAATTGTATGACTTAATGTATTCCCTTGATTCTTTTCATGTGTGATTCTGCCTGTAACTGTTAGCCCTAAAAATATATTTGCATCTAACTTGGGCAATTTGGACAATTTGAAGCATGTTTAGTTAATGTTATTGATAATTCGAGTATTTCCACTGGTTGTCTGGCCTAATCTTGTCTTTCTGCCTGACTCTAAACTCTCCTGGTGATTAACTTATGATATTAGTATGCCTTAATCTGTTTAAGATCTTCACTCTAAGTGTATAGTGTGGTCCTATGGCTATGATTGTCACTCCATGTATTTTTGCCATATCCAATTTTGTACCTCTAACAACTTGTTATCCTTTAAACTAATTTTCCTTGACTGATGCCCTCTATGATATCTGATTCTACTTGTATATACTATTTAATCCTCGAGTTTAGTATGATCTGTTCCTTTAAGTTTTAAACTGGTTACATTAGTGAAAATTATTGGTTTTACTAGCCTAATGCTCCTGTTAACTTGGTAATCCCATAAGTTTCAGGCTCCTTGTCTCTTATTAATATGTCACCCTGGCCCAATGTGTTATATTGCTTCTTGAGTTCATGTTCATTATGTGATCATTTTTTAGTGTTTACAAATGCTTTTTCAAACCTATTACATTATTACTATTTTATTGATTGTTTCCTTTTATGAGTCTCTAATCCTTGGCCGGCTGAAAGCCAAGGCTCCCTAAAACTTCTCTATCAACCTCCCTAGTGTGAGCACTGCTCGGGGTCCATTTTGAGACCCTTGTGAACTCTGACACACTAGGGTCTAAGGTTCTTTGGCCACTTTGTCCTAATTGCTCAATTCTGCCCCCTGTCCTACCTACTGAATAAGCCAATTGACTTGTGTAAATGATTGTTTTCTATATCTTTGATCAATTTGGCTACTGGATGTGGGCTATTTTTTGTAAATGAAGATTGTTTTCTGGGTTCGATTGGTTGTGACTACTAGGTCGTGGTGAAACCTGTATGGATATGAAATTGAAGGCCTGGCTGGGCTAGGTAAATGGTCTAAAATACGTCCAAAAACTCATCTGAGGCCCCAGGCTCCACACCAAACACCCATACAAGTCTAAAAATATCATACGAACTCGCTCGCGAGCTAAAACAACCAAAATACCACAAATCAAAAACCAAAATTCATAGAATTCAATATGGAACTCAAGAATTGCTAAATACATAACCAAACGTCTAATTCCTACCAAAGCAACTCAGAATGACACAAAATTTTGCACTCATTATTCAAATGAAAAAACAAACCTATTGCAAGTCCCGAAGAAAAAATTTCTAAACCTGATAGCCATAAAGTCAACCCATGGTAACCTTTAATTTTTCAACTTCTGACAAAAAGAGCCAAATCAACCTAGGAGCTTCCAAATCTCATTCTGGGCACACGCCTAAGTCCAATATCACCATACAAACCTATAGGAACAATCAAAACACTATTCCAGGGTTGTTCTCCCAAAAGTCAAACCTCGGTCAATAATTTCAATTTAGGCTTCCAAACTAAGATCCAAGAATTCCAAATTAATCTAAAAACCTCTCCGAAATAATATCAACCATCCCCACCAGTTATTAACCACAAATACACATAACGCAAGCTTTAAAAAGGAAAACAGGGCTAAAATACACAAAATTACTGGTCAGGTCGCGACATTGTCCCTCTTTTAAACAAGCAATCATCCTAGAAACGAGTATAGAGACATATCTGAACTGCCAAAAAGATACGGATAAGGGCTTCGCATATCATGCTCGGCCTCCCAATTTTCCTCATCAACTAGTTGACCTCTTTATTGAACCGCCAATGATGCAATGTTCTTTAACCTCAAATTCTTGACATGCCTGTACAAAATAGCTATCGGCTTCACAACATAGGTCAAATCCTTGTCCAATTGCACTGAGCTGAAATATAACACATGTGACAGATGGTCATACTACTTATGGAGCATGGAAACATATAAAACATGGTGAAATACCAAAATGCTGGGTGGCAATGCAAGTTGTATGCCACCTCACCAACTCTCACAACAATATCAAACGGGCAAATATATTGAGGGCCCAACTTTCTCTTCTTCCTAAAACTCATCACAACCTTCATGGGATAAACTCTGCTAGCAGTAGAAACTGATCCTACGAGCCCTCAAAATCAATAACATAGGCACGTAAGATGTCCACCAAAATCTAAATATTTCCCTCGGACTCCCTATCTTTTTGTCATACTCAAATCGACCTGTGTGTCGAACTTACACATCATGGTTCTCCAAAATATGATGTGAATTGTGTGCTACGATTAGTTATAATTGACATTGGCACACCTTGAAGGCGAACAATCTCATGAAGGTTAATCTGAGCCAGTTGCTCTGATGAGTAGGTAGTCATGATTGGAATAAAGGCCCCTGGTAGTCCAACCATAAAATCCATGGTTATACTCCTACTTCCACTTTGGAATATCAAGCCTCTGAAGTAAATTTTCCAGTCTCCGATGCTCGTACATAACCTGTTGATAGTTCAAATATCGAGACACATACTCCACACTATATTTCTTTATTCTTTTCTACCAGTAGTGTTGCTTAAAATCACGGTACATCTTTGCGGCGCCTGAATGAATGGAATACCGTGAGCTATAGGCCTCCTCAAGAATCAACTTATTTAACCAATCCTTATTAGGCACACAATTCTGGCCCTAAGTCTCAATACCCCTATCATCACCAACAGTCACCTCCTTGGCATCACTATGTTGCATTGTGTCCTTAAGGATAAGCAAGTGGGGATCCTCATACTAACGCGCCTTGATCCACTCAAATAAAGACAACTGTAAAACCACTCAAGCAAGAACTCGGCTAGGCTCCGATACATCCAACCTCACGAACATGTTGGCCAAGCCTAAACATCCAAAGCTAACAGACACTCCCCAATCATAAAAAAAAAATAGGACTCCCGATCCTCTCGGTCTTCCTACTCAAAGCATCAGCCATTATATTAGCCTTCCCGGGATGATAAAGAATGGTGATATCATAGTCCTTTAGTAGTAACCACCTTTGTTGCCTCGGATTCAAATCCTTTTGCTTGAATAAGTGTTAGAGACTCATGTGATCCGTTAACACCTCACCTAACACGCCGTAATGATAGTGCCTCCAAATCATAAGCCCTTGAACAATGGTTGTTAACTAAAAATCATGCACTAAGTAGTTCTTCTCATGGGTCATCAATTGACGCAAAGCATAAGTAGTAACCCTACCCTCTTGCATAAACACACACCAATGCCAATCTATGAAGTATCATAATAGACTGTATAAGAACATGATACTGTAGGAAAACAAAAACTAGAGCTCTAGTAAAGGGAGTCTTAAGCTTCTGAAAGCTCTCATCCTGAATGGGGCACCCATATGAGGCAATCTAGTTAAAGGAGCTACGATTGATGAAAAACCCTCTATGAATCAGTGATAATACCAAGCCAAGCCTAGAAAAATCCCGATCTCAACAGCGGTAGAAGTCATGGGCCAGCTCTAAACTGCCTCAATCTTCTTCGAATACACAACAATCCCCTCGTTATAAACCACGTGACCAAAAAAAGCCATTGATTCAAGCCAAAACTCGCACTTGGAGAATTTAGCATGTAGTTTCTTCTCCCTCCAAGTCTGGTGCACGATCCTCGAGTGCTTCTCATTCTTCTCTCCAGTGGGAAACAAGTATATCATTAATGAACACGATGACGAATGAATCAAGATAAGGCTTAAATACATTGTTCATAAAGTGCATGAAAGTTGTTGTGGCATTGGTCAGCCCAAAAGACATCACCAAGAACTCATACTGTCCATAGCGGGTCGTGAATGCCATCTTCGAAATAACTGAAGCATAGATCTTCAAATGATGGTATCCCGATCTCAAACAAATCTTCGAGAATACCCTAGCACCTTGAAGCTTATCAAGCAAATCATCAATATGTAGTAATAAGTACTTGCCATTGACTGTAACCTTGTTCAACTGCTTGTAGGAAATACACATCCCTCGTAGAATTGGAGCACCCCAAGGTGAGAAACTCAATCTAATGAAAGGCTTAACAAGCAACTCTTTAAGTTATTCCTTTTGTTCTTTCAACTCCACTGGTGCCATGCGATATGGTGGAATAGAGATGGGCTGAGTGACCAGTTCCAAGTCAATACCAAAATCAATGTCCCGGGTTCATTGCCTAATAGGTCTGGTGGAAACACATTTGGAAACTCTCTCACTACATAAACTGACTCAACGTAGGAGTATCAACATTAACATCCCTCACAAAGGTTAAGTACGCAAACCACCCCTTATCAACCATACGTTGTGACTTCATAAAAGACACCACCCTACTAGAAACATGACCCAATAAACCTCTCCACTGCAACCCCGTCATAACAATCGTCACGGTCTTAGCGTGACAATCAAGAATAAAGTGATATGGTAAAAAAATCTATGCCCAAAATCACATCAAAATCCACAATATTGAGTAATAGAAGGTCAACCCGAGTCACAAAACGCGCGATAATTACCAACAAGAACGATAGACCCGGTCTAGCACAAAAGAATTCCAACAGGCGTAGACATATAAACTTGGGTACTAAAAGTATCACAGGACTTATACAAATATGAAGAAAAATAGGGTGTGTTGACGACCAATTTTTACCCTTCTTTTCAAAATTAATTTATTTATACTTAATAATTTCTAATAAATGTTTTGAAATTATTTTCTAATTAATAACACGTATTTTTACAAAAAAAGAATAAATATTGATGGTGTTTAAATTATTAATTTAGTACTATAATTATAAATATATCATATTTACTGTTTTAAGATTATTCAAATAACCTTTATATACATCACATAGGCTTTATAGTTGATTTAATGAGTTATTCCTTAATTTTTAGTTAATTAGCTTACTATGTAGATAATTCAAAATTAGTGTCATAATTTAGAAGATAAAGTATTTTTACAAATAATTAATTGTAATAATTAGTTGTCTATTTGATAATTATATTTTTTACTACATTTATTGAAAATAATTAAGTTTATTGAAATTAATTTCAAAAGGGTTAAAAAGCTTAAAGGCTACAATTGTAATCTCTTTGTTAAACATAGAGTGGATGCTATTTAAATACATTTTAGCACAAATAACCAAATCCAAAGTAAAATATGACTCAGGTCCAACCCCTTTCTCTTCAGGTTGGTAATCCTCGCAACCCTCTCTTGGCCAATAAAATCACGCCGCATCATCTATCTCAATCGCTTACCAAAGAAGCACAACTGATCCAAGCCGTCAATTTTATCTCCATTTTTTATTTTACTTTCTTTATCCATAAGACTCCATCGCAGCCGTTGAAACCAGGAGATCTAACAGACCTCTTATTTTCTGTTTAAAAATGTTTTAACCCAAAATCTATAAGATTGGTGGCTTGGACTAGTTGTGCTTCTTTCGTAAGTGATTGAGATTGATGATTTGGCAAGCTTTTATTGGCAAAGAGTGTTGACGGGGATTGCAAGGTGGAGAGAAAAGGGTTGGACCTAGGTCTGATTTGGCTTTCGGCTTTGTTAAAAGATCAACAGCCTAGACCACTTCTCCTTACTTTATCCCTAGAGACAACTACCCAAATCCCCTAATCCTAAAATCATTTCCCCCTTTGGCCGCCACCTCCTTTTCCTTTTTCTCTCTCTTATCTCTCAACTCACCATGGTTGAATCAGTCACAGACCTATCAAAAAATTCGTTCAGGGTCACAAATCAACAAAGAATCATCCTCCTTGCATTCCCTATCAACGAATCTCGTCCAAAATTCCCCATTTCATGAATTTGAAATCTTGAGTTCTCTGAGCTTAGGCTCAAACATGAAACTTCCAGTCTTCGCATCCCCCCATGTTGCCTTGAAATCACTCATGCATGATCATATAATGATGATTATTCAAAGCTAGAGGTCAGATGTAATGACTTCTGGATTTTCGGTCTTTATCCGATGGTTTCTCACAGGTAACGACTGTCACTCACTCTGTTAAAACACTCATTAGGTTTTCCCCTCAACTCATTTTGATTTCACTCGATTGTGCTTGCATCACCAGTCCTCTTTCACTCTCCACTATCGATTTGAATATGCGAAAACCTAAGGCTTCAATAATCACTATAAATTGGGGCTTTTAATGTTTTCACCTAACACACATAGCAACACACCCTAAAGAACTATCAAGTAGATAAACATGAATTATAGTAATGAGTAGCAAAAGTCAAAATTAGGGTCTTTAACTAGTTTCACTTCCTTTCCCGATTCTAGGCTTCATGTTGGTTGGAGTTTGAGCTCTTGCTTCTTAACATCTGAGGAGGATTATTGTTTGGTTTGCTGCTCAAAAGAAGGTTAGTGCACTCCACCTTTTTCCCTTTTTTTCTAATTGCTGAAACTAAGTCTATTATGCTATCTCTTATTGGTTGTTTCAGATTATAATGTTGTATTTATAATTTACAATTTGTTACCTCTATTCATGTTGTATTATAGTCAATTGTATACTTAGATATTGTATGATTCAAATGGATATCAATTGTTTGTTATGAGATTATACTGAATACTACTCTAAGTAACCTATATGATAAACCTTCTGTAATTAACTAATAACTCTTGATGATTCCTTACACTTGATTTTGGTTGTTCAATTATGGCTTTCATGTTCACCTTATTGGTCATGCTTAAGCGTTTATCTATTAACCTATATGTCACGACCCAATTCTCCTTCCGACTGAGTCTCGTGACGGCACCTAGTCTAGACGACTAGGTAAGCCTATACCTTAAGCGAAATTTAGATAAAACAGGTAAAATAACAGTAAGTGAAATAAATCATAGTAAAGTCGACGCCGCTCGGCATTAACGGTTACTTTACCCAGAACCCGGAATATCACAATACATCACAAGCTACTCTACTGCTCAATATGTACAACTGGATAGAAAAGACCGTATAGTTTCATCTACAAGTACTACAACTTCAAGATAGGAAGGGGACTCAGAGATCTGCGGACGCTGCAGATTATACCTCGAGTCTCCTGATACTGCTGCTGTTGGCTAGCTGAGATACCGCGTACTAGGACCTGGATCTGCACATGGGGAAAACATGCGCAGAAGGGCATGAGTACTCCACGTTCGGTACCTAGTAAGTGTCAAGCCTAACCCCAGTCAAGTAGAGACGAGGTCAGGTAGAGGCCCTACTGAGGTTTACAAAGTAACAGATATAGAGAACAAGTAAGTAAAGCAGGTGATAATCGACAGGAATTATGAGTAAAGGCTAGCAAGAAACGGTATAATCAAATGCTCGGATCAACGCAATATATATATAAAGCTCTGTAAGAAAGTAAAGGTACAATGCAATGCAATATGAGGGAAAGGCTCAGGTCTCTGCACGCAATCCCTATGTATGCAATGTAGTATGAGGAAAAGGCTCAGGTATATGCCCGCAATCCCTGTATGCAATGTAGAATGAGGGAAAGGCTCAGGTCTATTCCCGCAATCCCTATATGCAATGCAAAATGAGGGAAAGGCTCAGGTTTATGCCCGCAATCCCTGTATGCAACGCAAAATGAGGGAAAGGCTCAGGTCTATGCCCGCAATCCCTGTATTTATACGTAATATAAAGTAAATCTCCAAAATAACGTAGTTTAAGGGTTTGAGGAAAACCATTTGGCAATCTCGAAGAAAAATCATTAAATCAGTTTCAAAGAATAGTAACGATTGGAAAATCAGTTAGAAATCAATTTTGCAATGATAAACCTTAAGTTATTATGCAATTTAAATGATAACAGTTATAATAGAGTTGAAAAGGAAGCATTATGTAGAAAGAAATAAGGAACTTTAGTGAAAATACCCCGTGCACGCGCTTGTCACCTCACGTACACGNCAGAGTTAGGCAAGCCACTTACCTCTACTGTGCAAATCAACCGCTAATCACTCTCTTGCCACGAGTATCCAACTCCGGGTGGCCCAAATCTATTCAATTTGATGGGATAACGTAAATATAAATTCAGAAATCGAAATAAGTAATTAATTCAGAACTAGTACGCGAAATTAGAAAAATTGACCAAAATGCCCCTTGGGCCCACGTCTCGAAATCGGGTAAAATTTATATTTCCTGGACACCCATTCGCTCACGAACTCACTCGAACCAGAATCATCGAACTCCGATGTCAAAAACCACCTAAATCCTCAGATTTTCGGTTGGGGAAGTTTCATCAAGTTTCCATGGATTTCCCCCCATTTTTGCTAATTAAGCTAAGGAAAATAATGGGGATTAATGGTCTGACAAGGAATTAGGATTAGAAAACGTTACCTATGATCCTTCTCTTCAAACCCCACTGAAAATCTCCAATTTCCGAGCTCTCAAACGATTTTAGACTTATTAATTTCAAACCCTCGGATTTAGAATAAACACACAGCAAATTTCGCACCACCGGTCCTTTCAACCGCACCTGCGGTACCGCACCTGCGGAAAAGGTATCGCAGGTGCGGGTTTCACTTAAGCAGGACAGAGGTCGCGCCTACGGGTCTTTTGTCGCTGGTGCGGCTCCGCACCTGCGGAAACCCAATCGCAGGTGCGGGATTCACTTAAGCTGGACAGAGGTCGCGTCTGCGGGCCTTTTGTCGCTGGTGCGGCTCCGCGCCTGCGGAAACCCAATCGCACCTGCGGAGACTGGGAAGGCCTGGCCCAACCTCGCACCTGCGGCAAGGGGCCGCTCTTGCGAGCCCGCACCTGCGAAATTTCCATCGCAGGTGCGGAAACACCAGAAGGAGCCTGGTTCAGCAATTTACCAAGTTCAAAATTCTTCCGTTAAGCATCCGAACAACTCCGAGTCCCCCGGGACCTCAACCAAAACCACCAACTGACCCCAAAACCTCATTCCAACTTAGTCGAGCCTTAAAAACATGTCCCATAACATCAAAATACCCAAAAATGCATAGATTCAAGCCTAAGAATCATAGGGATTTTCAAGAATTCACCCCCGACGCCGAACCACGTTTAAACTCGTCCGATGACCTCAAATTTTCCACACAAGTCATAAATGACATTCTGGATCTGCTGTCGCTTTCGGAATTCCATTCCGAGTCCAATATCAAAATCTCACCTATCGGCCGAAATCGCCGANCCCAATTTCTAAGGTTAAAGCTCACCTTAAAGGACTATATGTCCAAAAACACTCCAATTTTCATCACTCAACGCTCCGGCTCATTCCATTAACCTAATAAGGCATGGGAGACACAATTATCAGGGGGATCAGGGCGCTAACTCTCAAAACAACCGGTCAGGTCGTTACATTCTCCCTCTCTTAAGAAAATCGTTCGTCCTCGAACGAGTATAGAAACATACCTGAAGCTGTGAATAGGTGAGGGTACTGACTCCGCATATCCTGCTCGGCCTCCCATGTCGCCTCCTCGACTGGATGACCTCTCCACTGCACCTTGATTGAAATAATATCCTTCGATCTGAGCTTTCTAACCTGCCTGTCCAAAATGGCCACAGGCTCCTCAACATATGATAGATCCTTGCGCAACTAGACTGAGCTGAAATCCAACACGTGATTCGGTTCACCATGATACTTCCGGAGCATGGACACGTGGAATACCGGATGAACACCTGCTAGGTTGGGAGGCAAGGCCAACTCAGAAGAAACCTCCCCAACCCGCTGCAATATCTCAAAAGGGCCGATGAACCTCAGACTCAGCTTACCCTTCTTCCCGAATCTCATGACGCCCTTCATCGGCGATACCCGAAGCAAAACCCGATCACCAGCCATGAATGATAAATCACGAACTCTCCAGTCTGCATAATTCTTCTGTCTGGATTGAACTGTGCGAAGTCTATCCTGAATCACCTTCACCATGTCCAAGGCATCCTGAACCAAATCCGTACCCAACAATCGGGCCTCGCCCGGCTCGAACCATCCAACTTGAGACCTGCATCGCCTACCATATAAATCCTCAAACCTGAATACTGGACTGATAGCTTTTATTATAAGTAAACTCTGCAAGAGGTAAGTACTGATCCCATGATCCTCCAAAATCAATCACACAAGCACGGAGCATATCCTCCAAAATCTGAATGGTGCGCTCGGACTGTCCGTCCGTCTGAGGGTGGAATGCGGTAATGAGATCAATCTGGGTATCCAACTCACTATGCAAGGCTCTCCAGAAGTGCGAGGTGAACTGAG